>SNVD02007339.1:0-28515 GCA_013180625.2 Boswellia sacra | reverse complement strand
GACAAGTGTGGCGATTTTGTCAACCTCCGCCGAAAGTATATCTCCATTTTTCATGTTTCACGTGGGAGACAAGTGTGTAGGTTTTGTCAAACCTCACCGAAGGCATATCTAATTTTTTCAAATTTTAGGGCGATAAATCTGCATCGAGCAACCCCCACCGAAATTATGTCCCCATGTGTCAGATTTGAGAGTTTTACGTGTGTGTATATATCTATTCTCCATATTTTCAAATGTCATTATTATAAACTATCTTACACTTGAAAAGCATATTACCTAACGTGCATCATTGTCTTACACAAGGTTCGAGCACTTGTAGAAATGGAGAAAACACCAATTCGGCGATTCCAAAATATATGCGTATTTTGTGGATCGCAATTTGGTAAAGAAGGAGAGTTTACAACAGCAGCTCTTGATCTTGGTAGGACATTAGCTGCGAGGGGTATTCATTTGATTTATGGAGGGGGTAGTCTTGGGTTAATGGGGTGTGTGTCTACTGCTGCATCCCTAGGAGGGAGCAAAGTTCTCGGCATTATCCCTAAACCATTAGCTGTATGAGATATCGTAGGCAACACAATCGGGGAAGAGTTACAGGTCTCTAGCATGCATGAGCGTATTGCACATATGGTTGTTAAGTCCGATGCATTTATAGCTTTGCCTGTGGTTATGGTACATTAGAGGAGATATTTCAAATCACCTCTTGGGCACAGCTAAACATCCATCGGAAACCCATTGGTTGGTTAAATGTCAATAATTTTTTTGATGGTTTGTTGTCTTTTCTTGATCAAGCAGTAGAAAAAAACTTCATCTCACAGTCAGCGAGGCAAATCCTGGTTACAGCTTCAACTGCAGGGGAGTTAATTGACAAATTACAAGAATTCGTCTATTCACCTGATTCAACAACGGCTTGGATAGATTGGTTTGGAGAAGGCAATAAAAGGCGTAGACTGGATTTAACGCTCCATCTGTAATCTCTATCTATTGCTTTGCTTCGTTTTTGTTTACTTTCTTTTTAGTGTGTTTATTTGAGATTTTTCATGTCATTTCTTTTGAGCTTTTTCAGGTTATTTCTTTCGTCCCAGGTAATATTTTCTAATCTCGGTTTTTAGAGTGGTGGCTTAATGATGCGTTCGAAACTAGCAAGTATACTAGTCGCATAAGTAATAAAGTGAAAAGTAAGATATCATTCCCACGAGGATTGATTCTAATTAAATTTGTTATTCGAAAGCGAAAACAGAATAAATGGGGGATTTTGTTGATTAATTAACAAGATGAAATATTAATGCAAATAAAGAATAACAAACAGAAAGTTAATTTGAGTGAAAAATCAATGAGAGACACTTGGTTAAGAGTTCATTCTCTGCCACAAGATATGAATTTGTGAATTAACATAGAATTGTAATCCAATTACAGCATTGAAGTTATCAACCGTAGATAACAACAACCTCTGTTATCCCAATCTTTCCTTACTTTGTTGTTAAATAAAACAAGCTCTTTATTTAATCTCTATCCATTAGACAACCTAGAACAAGCTCTCTAAGTTTAATTCAATAGAAGCATTACGATGAGAAAGATAGTTGATCTAAGCAATAATCACACAAGTTCGGATTATTTAACCTAGGTTGTATTTTCCAATTGCAATCTCAGATCACAATTGTGCTACTAATGATTGGAAATTCATGACAATTACGGATCAAGATTTCTAATCTAGCAATAGCCAACAACAGATTATATTCAGTTGGCCATTCCAAATACAATCAGTAAGCAATCATAAGCATTAGATATGGGAAAATACAAGCAACTTCAATTAGAGAATTGGATAACAATTTCTTACACAATCAACTCACAAAATCCATATCAAGGGCTTTGAAAATCACCCTCAACCAATTCAGATTTAGTTACACATATTCAATCAGAATAACAAATACAATACAGAGAAATTCCAAAATTGAAAAGGAAAGAAAGAACTTAGCAAATTCTGTGAAAATCTTCTTTGTAGATGAATCTTCTTGGAATTGTAGTTCCTCCTCTTTCAAAATCTTCTTTCTCCTTCAAGAATTCCAAGGATGAGAGAAATCCAGAAATGCAGCCTCCTCCCACGTTTTCCCCCCTTCAAGTTATTCAAATAAAACCCTAAAATTGTTTATATACTTGACAGTAAACTCTTACAGTCGGCCCGTATATAACATGTACAGGTTATTTGTGGGAAATTACATTTCTTATACTTCTCACCATGTTTGATTATAACGAGTACACTGAATGGATTTATGAACCGTAAATTTCTTCAGAAAATAGATTCGAGAGCTTTTCAATGGTATATAGCATGTTATCCGGTTAATTGTATATCGATACAATCAACTCCAAGAAATTGGTTGACTAGCAGAGGAGAAAATGAAGGGTTTTACTCCAATTTTGTGTAAGTTCCTCCAAAACTCCTACAAACATCAAAAACCACACAAAAACATAAAAATACCAAGGACTATAGCAAAGAAACATGGACGAATTGATATAAAAGTAATACATAAATAGACACCTATCAAATTCCCCCACACTTAGACTTTGCTAGTCCTCGAGCAACTAAAATGAAACGAAACAAAACTAAACCGAAACAGAATCAAGAAAAATTAAAACACACAAATGCTTCAACTTGCAAATAGGCCTCAAAGATTGTACTTAATTATAACCCAGGGAAAACTTCAAAATAATGCACTTGATCAAGAATTTTATCTCAAAGATTAGTTTCGCTTCACTTCAATTCCTCAAGTGTGTGTGTGTAGAGCCATTCTCACTTAATCACTTGTAACCCGGATGAGTTTATGCATAAAAATGAATCATATTTAATATTGAAGATGTGTGTATAAATGAACTCCAGAGGCCTGCTTTTCAAGTCACTCTCCACTAATGTAGACATGCACAACACTAAGGATCAAGTAGGACTTTATTAAGCTTGTAACGTTTGGCTTGGGTGAAGGTATGATAAAGGATACTAATTTGGCTCAAATCACCCACAAACACATAAATCATTCAAGATTATGTAGAGCTCAACCCTATAACACAACTTTATTTCAATTCACCAGGTTACTCCCCCAAACTTATTTAGAACACTCAATCTGTTTTTTTTGTAGAAAACAAAAGAAAACTACACCCCCACACTTTGTTGTTTCATTCTTTTTAAGAACACTCAAGGGTATAGATCTCTTTTCCTTTTTTTTCTCTTTTTCTTTTTTTCTTTTTTTTTTGTTTTTTTTACAACACTTCCCCTCCCCCACACTTAAACAACACATTGTCCTCAATGTGTAAGTACGTGGACAAGAAGTACAGATTGGCTTTCTTTCTTTTTTTTTTTTTACAAACACAATAGAGAAACTCACTTGCATTGCTCATGACACATCCCAACCTCCTCTAACTTCCCAAAACCAGAAAATAGCTCAAAATTTAATTGTGAATGATCTACATGCTCATAGGTAAGGGATAACTATTTGGAACAAATTCATTTGAGGTTAGGAAATCTTTTAGTGAGTTAACAAAGAAAAAGGCTTACAAAGGCTCAAAAGGGGTAACTAGGGATCAATTTCAGTCAAGGTTGGCTATTAAGGCTCAAACGGTCCAAAGATGGCCTAAATCATTTCCCCAATGTTGCACAGTCTGGGATTTCGCCTCGAGTGACCATCAAACAAGTTCTAAAATTCATTGAAATCTGAAGAAACATTTAAATTACATAAACTTTCTCTAAGTGAACAAATTGTTGACCCAGGTATGGTAACCCAAGAGGGGGGGTGAATTGGGTTTTTATTTATCAAAACCGTTTTATAAAACTTTTCTTTAAAGATCAAAATTAGTTCACTCTTTCTTTGAGAATAAAGGTGAAAAAGAAGAAATTAGAAATTATCAAAGATGCAATCAAGAGAATAACAATAATGAACAATCATAAGTGCAAGTAAATATAAAGAGGAAAGGGATAGAGAGAGTGCAAACTCAATTTACGTGGTTCGGCAAACCTCGCCTACGTCCACGGGCTTCTAGCTCCACAAGCTAGGCTTTCCACTAAGTTGTTAAAATCTTTACAACTTGCTTGATGAACAACCTCACCAAGACTTTCTTCAACTCTTGATAACACCATACCAAGAGTTCTTCTTGATGAACAACCTCACCAAGGCAACTTCCTTCAACCCTTGATAACACAACACCAAGAGTTCTTCTTGATGAACAACCTCATCAAGGCAACTTCCTTCAACCCTTGATAACACCACACCAAGAGTTCTTCTTGATGAACAACCTCACCAAGGCAACTTCCTTCAACTCTTGATAACACCACACCAAGAGTTCTTATTGATGAACAACCTCACCAAGGCAACTTCCTTCAACCCTTGATAACACCACACCAAGAGTTCTTCTTGATGAACAACCTCACCAAGGAAAGAGTTCTCTCAAGGATATCTTTTATCCTTTACAAGAAAATCTCACTCTCACACAATATAAGAACAAAGAAAAGTTTTTACAACAAAAGTACAACTCTCTTCAAAGAGTAGATAAAGAATATAAAAGCTCTATAAACTTGATATTTCTCTTGGCTTTTTTGCTTGATAAAATGCTTCTCTTGCACTTGTTGAATGCATGGGAGAAGGCTCCTTTTATAGGCAAATAGGATGAACTTAATCAAGTGAAGACACCATCTCCAAATTTTCTGCCCACCATAAAAATCATAATTTTGTCTGCCAATTTTGTCAATGTTCCGTTTGAAATTTGAAAATCTTCAAAACATAAAAGATCTGCACATTTGAATAATCTTTCCAACGCATCAAGAATCAAGTTATTTGGATATCTGTAGCTCAAGATATGGCCAAAAAACCATTCGGTGCTCATGTGACTTGATTTTTCTTTCTTGTGTCAGTCTACCAAATTGAATGATAATTATGTCAGCATTCCGTTTGAAATTTGAATTTCTTCAAAACGTGAAAGATCTGCATATTTGAATAATCTTTCCAAACATTAAGAATCAAAGCATTTGGATATCTCTATCTTAAGATATGGCCAAAACACTATTCGGTGCTCATGTGAGTTGATTTTTCTTCTCTGTGTCAGTCCACCAAATTGCATGTCAATGATGTCAGCCTTCCATTTGAAATTTGAATTTCTTCAAAACATATGAAATGTGCCCCATTAAGTCATCTTTCTAATGCCGCAAGAATCAAGTCATTTTGATTTTTCTAGCTCAAGATATGTCCAAAAGAGTATTCAGTACTCATGTCAGCTGCTTCCATTTGTCTTTCAACTTGCATGATGATTTGGACAACCTTACACTTGAAATTCGAATTTCTTTGAAACATATGAAATGTTATAAATTGAGTAAGCTTTCCAAAGACTTAAGAATCACATCATTTGGACATCTGTAGAGAAATATATGACCAATTGATTGAATATTACTCATGTGTTATATTCCTTGAATCAAACCTTGTTCTTAAACTTTGGTGCCTTTAACATGTAGTCTTCTCCTTAGCTTCAACACTTCATTTTAATAAGCCTATTCTTGATTTTACAATTATTTCAATGATATTACTCTTGCACATAAATAAACATGTTAGTAAATCACAATGAATCAATATGTATTGTTATCATCAAAATTATCATGTAGCCTTAGGGCTAACAATCTCCCCCTTTTTAATGATGACAAACCATTGATTGCTTTCAAGTAATATCTAAAATAAAGAATGAAAATAAAATCAAGAATAAGCAAAAAGAAAGCAATTGTTATGAATATAAGCAAACCATCCAAACCATCCATTTCTCCCCCTTTTGTTATCATCAAAAAGATGTAGTCAAATTAATTACTCCCCCTAAATATATTCTCCCCCTTAACATATGCTACCATTTAAAGATTATCATATAAAAGAAAAACTAAGACATATCCAACATAACTACTTCTCTTCTTATTATGCAAAATATATCTTGACTAAGGGGTTTAGTCATATTTAGGTCTAGAGACTAATTCCTAAACTTGATTTCTCTCAAATTGGTTCAATTCTTCTTGCATAGCCAAAATCCAACTTTCCTCATTTTTGGCTTCTTTAAAAGATTTTGATTCAAATTGAGAGACAAATGCAAAATGATTACAAAAGTACTTAAAAGAAGATCTAGTTTTCATACCTTGTGATGGTTCACCAATAATGAGATCTTTTAGGGTGAGCTTTTGCAAACCTTCATTCCTTTGATAATCTTGGGAATAATCAATTACTTCCTCAAGCTTTTCTTGTTGAAGTTGTAATTCATCTTGGCTCTTTTCATCAAGCCTTGATTCCTTGATTTGCTTTCTACCTCAACAATATCATCATCTAAATTCTTTGAAGAAATAACATTAGTTTCATCAAATTCAACATGCATAGATTCTTCAATAGTAACAGTCTTTTTGTTAAAAACTCTATATGCTTTACTATGGTTGGAATAGCCAACAAAAATTCCAACATCGGCTTTTGCATCAAAATTTTCAAGGTTATCCTTGGTGTTTAAAATAAAACATTTACATCCAAAAACTTTAAAAAATCCAATGTTGGGTTTTCTTCCTTTCCAAAGTTCATAAGGAGTTTTCTTCATTAAAGCTATAATATGGACTCTATTGATTATAAAGCATGCGGTATTAACGGCTTCGGCCCAAAAATATTTTGGCAAATTATTTTCTAGTAACATGGTCCTAGCCATTTCTTGGATAGTCCTATTTTTTCTCTCAACAACACCATTTTGTTGTGCAGTTCTAGGTGAGGAAAAATTATGTTCAAAACCATTTTCATCACAAAGATTTTCAAAATGCAACATTGTCTACTTCACCACCATGATCACTCCTAATGGACACAATAGAATACCCTTTTTGATTTGGACTTTTTTTGCAAATTTTGAAAAAGCTTGTATGGCCTCATTTTTAGTATTCAAGAATAATACCCAAGTGAATCTTGAATAATCATCCACAATAACAAAAACATAATACTTTTCACCAAGGCTTTGAGTTCTTGATGGTCCAAATAAATCCAAATGAAGTAATTGTAGATGTTTATTTGTTGAAATAAATTTCTTATGTTTAAAAGAAGTTCTCACTTGTTTTCTGATGCATTCGAAACTAGCAAGTATACTAGTCGCACAAGCAATAAAGTGATGAGTAAGATATCGTACCCACGAGGATTGATTCTAATTGAATTTGTTATTTTCCAGCAACAATAAACTAAATAAGGGGGGGTTTTGTTGAATGATTAACAAAATGAAATAAGAATGCAAATTAAGAATAACAAAACAGAAAGTTAATTTGAGTGAAAAATCAATGAGAGAAACTTGGTTAAGGGATCCTTCTCTGCCAAAAGATATGGATTTGCTAATTAATCATAGAATTGTCATCCAATTACACCATTGAAATTATCAACCGTAGCTAAAAACAAGCTCTGTTATCCCAATCTTTCCTTACTTTGTTGTTAAATAAAACAGGCTCTTTATTTAATCTCTATCCATTAAACAACTAGAACAAGCTCTCTAAATTTAATTCAATGGATGCATTACGATAAGAAAGATAGGTTGATCTAAGCAATAAACACACAAGCTCGGATTATTAACTTAGGTTGTATTCTCCAATTGCAATCTCTGATCACAATTTTGCTACTAAGGATTAGAAATTCAAGACAATTACGGATCAAGATTTCTACTCTAGCAATAGACAACAACCAGATTATATTCAGTTGGTCATTCCAAATACAATCAGCAAGTAATCATAAGCATTAGATATGGGAAAATACAAGCAACTTCAATTAGAGAATTGGATAACAACTCTTGCACAATTAACTCACAAAAACCATATCAAGGGCTTTGAAATCACCCTCAACCAATTCAGATTCAGTTACACATGTTTAAGAATGTCATAAATACAATACAATACATAGCTATTCCAGAAATTGAAAGGGAAATGATAAACTTAGCAAATCTGATGAAATCTCTTAGGATTTGTAGTTCTTCCTCTTTCCAAGCCTTCAATTTCCTTCAAGAACTCCAAGAGATGAGAGAAATCCAAAGATGCAGCCTCCTCCACATTTTCCCCTCTTCAATTTATGAAAATAAAACCCTAAAATGTGTTTAAATACTATGCTACAGTAACGTGCTACAGTGTCCCGTATTATACATGCTACAGTGATGTGTGGAATTACATTTCTACACTTCTCACAATGTTTTGATTACAACTTCGAGAGCTTTTCAACGGTATATGATATGTCATCGGGTTCATTGTATATCAATACAATTAAATCCGAGAAGATGGTTGACTAGCAGAGGTGAAAATGAAGGGTTTTACTCCATTTTTGTGCAAGTTGCTCCAAAACAACTACAAACATCAAAACCACACAAAAACATAAAAATACCAAGGAATATAGCAAAGAAACATGGACGAATTGATATGAAAATGATATATAAATAGACACTTATTAAATTCCCCCACACTTAGACTTTGCTAGTCCTCGAGCAATTACGACAATATGAAATAAAACTAAACCGAAACAGAATCAACAAAAAAATTAAAACACACAAATGCTTTATCTTGCAAATAGGCCTCAAAGATTGTACTTAATTATAGCCCAAGGAAAACTTCAAAATAATGCACTTGATCAAGAATTTCATCTCAAAGATTAGTTTCGCTTCACTTCAATTGCTCAAGTGTGTGTGTGTAGAGCCATTCTCACCTAATCACTTGTAACCCGGATGAGTTTATGCTTAAAAATGAATCATATGTAATAGTGAAGATGTATGTATAAATGAACTCCATAGGCCTGCTTTTCAAGTCACTCTCCACTAATGTAGACATGCACAATACCAAGGAACAAGTAGGACTTTATTAAGCTTGTAACGTTTGGCTTGGGTGAAGGTATGATCAAGGATAATAATTTGGCTCAAATCACCAACAAACACATAAATCATTCAAGATTATGTAGAGCTCAACCCTATAACACAACTTTATTTTAATTCACCAGGTTACTCCCCCAAACTTATTTAGAACACTCAATCTTCTTTTTTTTCTTTTGCAGAAAACAAAAGAAAACTACACCCCCACACTTTGTTGTTTCATTCTTTTTAAGAACACTTAAGGGTATAGATCTCTTATTCTTCTTCTTTTGTTCTCTTTTTTTTCTTTTTTTTCTTTTTTTTATTACACTTACCCTCCCCCACACTTAAACAACACATTGTCCTCAATGTGTAAGTACGTGGACGATAAGTACAGATTGGTTTTTTTTTCTTTTTTTTTTCTTTTTTTTTCAAACACAATAGAACTCACTTGCATTGCTCATGACACATTCCAACCTCCTCTAACTTCCCAAAACCAGAACATAGCTCAAAATTTAATTATGAACGATCTACATGCTCATAGGTAAGGGATAAACTGTTTGGAACAAATTCATTTGAGGTTAGGAAATCTTTTAGTGAGTTAACAAAGAAAAAGGCTTACAAAGGCTCAAAGGGGTAACTAGGGATCAATTGCAGTCAAGGTTGGCTATTAAGGCTCAAACGGTCCAAAGATGGCCTAAATCATTTCCCCAATGTTGCACAGGCTAGGATTTCGCCTCGAGTGACCATCAAACAAGTTCTAGAATTCATTGAAATCTGAAGAAACATTTAAATTACATAAACTTTCTCTAAGTGAACAAATAAATCAGTGATAATAGCTCAGTGCTCAATGTTGCGCAAGGAATCAAAAGCAAAGCGAAAACCAATAAAATTTCAAGCACACAGATCCATGCATCATTTATCATTTTCCAAGAGTTATTCTTAATTCAATCATTATCTTATCATCGACCCACAAAATGCAAGAAAAGAGGTACGTGGCGTTGTTACACCTGAGTCAAGATTGTATATTTCAACAATCCTTATGACCAGTAGCCCGCAGACTTAAGGTTTCCAGCCTATATACCTTTATTATGAAAGAACAAAACAAGAAACAAGACACTTCAAACAACATGAAATAAACAAACTACAGATTTATTTAGAGAGAATGCGTTTAAGGGTTAAAGAACCCCATATTCTGCAATCCTCAGGTTTTTCCACAATTTTTTTTTTGAATCGAAACTGATAAAGACAAAAACACATAACAACTCAAAATTACGCAAAACTAAACTTACTCATAAAATAACAAAGTCCAACAAGCCAGCAAACAAAACAAGTTAGTTAGAATGGGTCTACAAAGTTTAGAAGTAGCCTGCCCTGCTAATCCTACCTATTCAGCATTAGGATTGAAGAGAATCCAGATGCGTTTCAAGAGAACTTGAATTTGTAAGCCACACACTCTAAAAAGCCGAGATATAGAAAAATATTACCTGGGACGAAAGAAATAACCTGAAAAAGCTCAAAAGAAATGACATGAAAAATCTCAAATAAACACACTAAAAGAAAGCAAACAAAAACGAAGCAAACCAGCAAATAGAGATTACAGATGGAGGGTTAAATCCAGTTGACGCCTTTTGTTGCCTTCTCCAACCCAATTGATCCGAGCCATTGTTGGATCAGGTGAATAGACGAATTCTTGTAGTTTGTCAATTAACTATCATGCAGTTGAAGCTGTAACCAGCATTTGCCTTGCTGACGGTGAGATGAAATTTTTTTCTACAGCTTGATCAAGAAAGGACAACAAACCATCACAAAAATTATTAACATTAACAAACCAATGGGTTTCCGATGGATGTTAGCTGTGCCAAAGAGTGTTGATTTGAAATTATCTCCTCTAATGTACCATAACCACCCGGCAAAGCTATAAATGCATCGGACTTAACAACCATATGTGCAATACGTGCATGCCATACTAGAACCTGTAATCTCTTCCAGATATGTTGCCTACGCATCTCTCATCCAGCTAATGGTTAGGGATAATGCCGAGAACATTTGGCTCCCTCCCTAGGGATGCAGCTGTTGACACACCCACCCCATTACACCCAAGACTAACCCCCTCATTAAATCAAATAATACTCGGCACTAATGTCCTACCAAGGATCAGAGCTACTGTGGTAAACTACTCCATCTTCTACCAAATTACGATCGAAAAAGACGCATATATTACGAAATCGCCGGAATTAGGGTGGTGTTCTCCATGTCTACAAGTGTCTAATCTTGTGTAAGACACGTGAGATATTATGCTTTTCAATTGCAAGACAGGTTATGGAATGACATATGAAAATATGCAGAATGTATATATACACCCATAAAACTCTCAAATTTTGACACATGGGGACATACTTTCGGTGGGGTTGCTCGATGCAAATTTATCGCCCAAGATTTGAAAAAAATGAGATATGCTTTCGGCGAGGTTTGATAAAACCTACACACTTGTCTCCCACGTGAAGCATGGAAAATGGATGATACACTTTCGGCGGGCCGTTGACAAACCTCCACACTTGTATCCCACGTTGTAACTTATGCCATAGGGTAGTCATATGGTTTGTCAAAAAGAAAAACTTGAAATTAAAACAAACAAAATCAACAAACAACAACAACACAAAAACAACATTGATAATCAGATCAAACGAAACAAGAAAAAAAAATTTCTACAACAACAACACACATTCAAATATACAAGTAGTTGTGATTGTGGCTCACATCTTCCTCTGTTTTTACGTCCATTAACGGCTGAAACGCCTTCTATGAGTCGGGGATTTGCTTCCCATCCAGTTTTCTTATAAACTGGCAAACAGGGTCGTTTTTAGTCAGATTCCCTAGACTATAACACTGCAATTCATCACGAAATTGTGTCCATAGATTAAGCAATTCACGCTGAACAAGTCCACAAGAATGGGACTCGAGAGTTAACAAAACATTATCCAGCGACTCATTACTCAAACCATTCTTAATAAATGAAAGTTTGTCTTCTCAATTCCTGGACGCAAAACCTAATGAACGACAAGTCTGGTTACAATTCCATCTAGCACATTATACAAACATACTTGGTCAACCTTTCGCCTCTTCGCCTCTTAGCGTAGTTAGCTCTTTCCTAGACCAGCATGTATTTGCGAGATTAATGTCGGTCACCAGACAATTCTCACCTTGCTTCGATAAGCCATCGGATATCAGCTAGGGCACATTTAGGAGCATCAACGCCCAAAGTCTAGTCATCCGTACTTTATAAATTTTAAACACAGCAGTTTGAGGAAGTGAAGAAAAATATTTACGAAGGTTCGACAGAAAGATATCAGCATCCATTGAAGAAGAGAAAAGGAGAGATATTACCGATAATGCGATTGAGTTTGTTCTTCTCCCAGTATGCACGTTTCAAACCTTCCTTTCGAACAATGGCTTCAACTCCCGTTTGAATGTTTCCTCGAGCTGTTGCACAACTGAACTCGAAGCACGGATAATCAAATTAAACACAAGAAAAGAAAAGAAAAGAAAAGAAAATAGAGACACATAAAAGAAATAAAAACACAAGAGCAAATGAAGTCAAAAACAAACAACAAAGCAAATAAGACAAATGGCAAAGAGAGATAAAACCTGATCAATTATAATAGCCCATGAGAGAAATCTCCTCGAAACACAAAAATTGATCAATACTACCTTCTTTTCTTTGTCTCTTTTTATTTATATTTCAAAAACATTGGGTGGCCTCCCAATAAGCGCTTGGTTTAACGTCCTCAGCCTGACGTTACTTGCCATCACCCATCAAGATAAGCTGGCTCGTAGAGAGGTACCTCCTCGATGTCCTGCATCACTGAATTCTCATAGTAAGGCTTCAACATGTGCCCATTCACCTCGAATGCTTTCTCCGTTTTTAAGTTCTTGATTTCCACTGCACCATGAGGAAAAACATTAGTAAATAACAAAATGGTTCCAACCCATCGAGATCGTAACTAACTGGAAATAACTTGAGGACGGAGAATGAAATAAAAGAACTTTTGTCACCCACAACTTTAAAATTCGTCTGGAGATCATTTTATCATGAAATGCCTTAGTTCTCTCCTTGTAAATTCTGGAATTCTCATAGGCATCATTTCTAAGTTTTTCCAATTCTTGCAGTTGAAGCTTTCTTTGTTCTCCAGCAGCATCCATCTCCATGTTACAAAGCTTTACTGCCCACCATGCTTTATGTTCAAGCTCCACTGGAAGGTGGCATGGCTTACCATAGACTAACCTATACGGAGACATACCAATAGGTGTCTTGTAAGCAGTCCGGTATGCCCAAAGTGCATCATTCAATCGTAAGGCTCCAATCTTTTCTACTCGGATTCACTGTCTTCGATAAATGGATTTGAATCCTTCTCGATTTGAAAACTCAACTGACCACTAGTGTGGATGATATGCAGTAGACACCTTGTGAGTGATGTTGTATTTCTTGAGCAAGGCTTCAAATGATCTATTACAGTAGTGTGTCCCTCTATCGCTAATCATGGCTCTTGGTGTTCCAAATCTCGCAAAAATATTAGATTTCACAAAATCTACAACAATTTTAGAATCATTAGTTCTCGTAGCTTTTGCTTCCACCCATTTAGAAACATAATCCACAGCAAGTATAATGTAAACATTACCAAAAGATGAAGGAAAAGGACCCATGAAATCAATACCCCACACATCAAAAATCTCGACAATAAGTATAGGGGTTTGTGGCATTTGATTTTTGGCAATTAAATTACCTGTCCTTTGACAATGGTCACAAGCTTTGCAGAAGAGATATGCATATTTGAACAATGATGGCCAGTAGAATCCACAATCAAGAACTTTGAGGGCTGTTCTTTTTGGTCCGAAGTGACCTCCACATGCATAAGAATGACAGAAGGTTAAAATTGAATTAAATTCAGATTCAGAAACGCACCTTCTTATCACTTGGTCAGAACAATGCTTCCATAAGTGCGGATCATCCCATATGTAATACTTGGCAATGTTCTTGATCTTGTCTCTTTGAGCTCGAGTCAAGTCATGTGGTAGCTTCTTGGTAACTACGTAGTTGACAATATCTGCATACCAAGGGGCTACTACATTTAGATACAACAATTGTTCATCCGGAAAACTTTCTTGTAATGGCAGTGCATTCTTATCATGGACAATGCGACTGAGATGGTCTGCAACTAAGTTTTCACTTCCCTTCTTGTCTTTGATTTCCAAGTCAAACTCCTGTAAAAGGAGTATCCACCTGATAAGCTTTGGTTTAGCATCTTTCTTTGTGAGCAAGTACCTCAAAGCTGCATGATCAGAATAAACGGTTACTTTAGTAACAATCAAATAAGATTGAAACTTTTCTAAAGCAAAAATAACCGCTAGCAGCTCTTTCTCAGTGGTAGAATAATTAAGTTGAGCATTATGTAAAGTTCGAGATGCATAGTAAATGGCAATGTGGAATTTTGCCAATTCGTTGACCCTAAACAGCACCCACAGCGTAGTCACTTGCATCGCACATGATCTCGAATGGATGATTCCAATTCGGAGATTGGATTACTGGAGCCGAAGTCAAGAGTTCCTTCAGTTTCTCAAATGCCTCTTTGCATTTCTCATCCAATTCAAAGGCCACATCATTCTGTAATAATCTGCATAGGGGCAATGCTATCTTCGAGAAATCTTTGATGAATCTACGATAAAAACCTGCATGACCAAGAAACGAACGAATATCCCGCACACTTGGGGAGGTGGTAAGGAACATATAAGATCTATCTTAGATTTATCAACCTCTATACCCTTAGCAGAAATAACATGTCCCAAAACTATACCCTGATCTACCATAAAATGACATTTCTCCCAATTCAGAACAAGGTTAGTTTCTATACATCTTTGAAGTATAAGGGTAAGGTGTCAAGGCATTTATCAAAAGAATCACCAAAAACACTAAAGTCATCCATAAATACCTCAATGATGTTCTCAACATAATCAGAGAAAATACTTACCATACACCTTTGGAAAGTGGCAGGGCATTGCAAAGACCGAACGGCATGCGTCGATACGCAAATGTACCAAATGGGCATGTAAATGTAGTTTTCTCATGATCTTCAGGGGCAATGACAATCTGATTATATCCTGAATAGCCATCAAGAAAACAATAATGAGAATGACCTGCTAATCTCTCCAGCATTTGATCAATGAATAGCAAAGGAAAGTGATCCTTGCGAGTTGCAGAATTGAGCTTTCGATAATCAATACAAACTCTCCACCCGGTTTGGATACGAGTGGGAACTAGCTCATTATTGTCATTTTTAACCACCGTAACACCAGATTTCTTCGGAACAACTTGGACTGGACTCACCCACTTACTGTCCGAAATTGGATAAATCACACCCACATCTAACAATTTCAGGATTTCTTTCTTGACAACTTCCATCATGGGAGGATTCAACCTCCGCTGTGCTTCTCTAGTGGGCTTGGATCCCTCTTTTAACAAGATGCGGTGCATGCATACGGCTGGACTAATACCTTTGATGTCAGCGACTGTCCACCCAATAGCCGTTTTGTGATCTTAAAACAAGCTCTTTATTTAATCTCTATCCATTAAACAACCTAGAACAAGCTCTCTAAGTTTAATTCAATAAAAGCATTACGATGAGAAAGATAGGTTGATCTAAGCAATAATCACACAAGTTCGGATTATTTAACCTAGGTTGTATTTTCCAATTGCAACCTCTGATCACAATTTTGCTACTAATGATTGGAAATTCATGACAATTACGGATCAAGATTTCTAATCTAGGAATAGACAACAACAGATTATATTCAGTTGGCCATTCCAAATACAATCAGTAAGCAATCATAAGCATTAGATATGGGAAAATACAACCAACTTCAATTAGAGAATTGGATAACAATTTCTTACACAATCAACTCACAAAATCCATATCAAGGGCTTTGAAATCACCCTCAACCAATTAGATTTAGTTACACATATTCAATCAGAATAATAAATACAATACAGAGAAATTCCAGAATTGAAAAGGAAAGAAAGAACTTAGCAAATTCTTTGAAAATCTTCTTTGTAGATGAATCTTATTGGAATTGTAGTTCCTCCTCTTTCAAAATCTTCTTTCTCCTTCAAGAACTCCAAGGGATGAGAGAAATCCAGAAATGCAGCCTCCTCCCACGTTTTCCCCTCTTCAAGCTATGAAAATAAAACCCTAAAATGTGTTTAAATACTCTGCTACAGTAACGTGCTACAGTGTCCCGTATTATACATGCTACAGTGATGTGTGGAATTACATTTCTACACTTCTCACACTGTTTTGATTACAACTTTCGGTACACTGAATGGATTCATAAACCGTAAATTTCTCCAAAAATTAGACTTCGAGAGCTTTTCAACGGTATATGATATGTCATCGGGTTCATTGTATATCAATACAATTAAATCCGAGAAGATGGTTGACTAGCAGAGGTGAAAATGAAGGGTGTTACTCCATTTTTGTGCAAGTTCCTCCAAAACTCCTACCAACATCAAAAACCACACAAAAACATAAAAATACCAAGGAATATAGCAAAAAAACATAGACGAATTGATATGAAAATGATATATAAATAGACACTTATCACAAGGAAAACTTCAAAATAATGCACCTGATCAACAATTTCATCTCCAGGATTAGTTTCGCTTCACTTCAATTTCTCAAGTGTGTGTGTGTGTGTAGAGCCATTCTCACCTAATCACTTGTAACCCGGATGAGTTTATGCATAAAAATGAATCATATTTAATATTGAAGATGTGTGTATAAATGAACTCCATAGGCTTGCTTTTCAGGTCACTCTCCACTAATGTAGACATGCACAACCCCAAGGATCAAGTAGGACTTTATTAAGCTTGTAACGTTTGGCTTGGGTGAAGGTATGATAAAGGATAATAATTTGGCTCAAATCACCCACAAACACGTAAATCATTCAAGACTATGTAGAGCTCAAACCTATAACACAACTTCATTTCAATTCACCAGGTTACTCCCCAAACTTATTTAGAACACTCAATCTTTTTTTTTTTTTTTGCAGAAAACAAAAGAAAACTACACCCCACACTTTGTTGTTTCATTCTTTTTAAGAACACTTAAGGGTATAGATCTCTTATTCTTCTTCTTTTGTTCTCTTTTTTTCTTTTTTTTTTCTTTTTTTTCTTTTTTTTATTACACTTCCCCTCCCCCACACTTAAACAACACCTTGTCCTCAATGTGTAAGTACGTGGACGATAAGTACAGATTGGTTTTTTTTCTTTTTTTCTTTTTTTTTTTCAAACACAATAGAACTCACTTGCATTGCTAATGACACATCCCAACCTCCTCTAACTTCCCAAAACCAGAACATAGCTCAAAATTTAATTGTGAATGATATACATGCTCATAGGTAGGGGATAAACTGTTTGGAACAAATTCATTTGAGGTTAGGAAATCTTTTAGCGAGTTAACAAAGAAAAAGGCTTACAAAGGCTCAAAGGGGTAACTAGGGATCAATTTCAGTCAAGGTTGGCTATTAAGGCTCAAACGGTCCAAAGATGGCCTAAATCATTTCCCCAATGTTGCACAGTCTAGGATTTCGCCTCGAGTGACCATCAAACAAGTTCTAGAATTCATTGAAATCTGAAGAAATATTTAAATTGCATAAACCTTCTCTAAGTAAACAAATAACTCAGTGATAATGGCTCGGTGCTCAATGTTGCGCAAGGAATCAAAGGTAAAGCGAAAACCAATAAACATTTCAAGCACACAGATCCATGCATAATTTTTCATTTTCCAAGAGTTATTCTTAATTCAATCATTATCTTATCATCGACCAACAAAATGCAAGAAAAGAGGTACGTGGCGTTGTTACACCTGAGTCAAGATTGTATATTTCACCAATCCTTAGGACCAGTAGCCCGCAGACTTAAGGTTTCCAGCCTATATACCTTTATTATGAAAGAATAAAACAAGAAACAAGACACTTCAAACAACATGAAATAAACAAACTACAGATTTACTGAGAGAGAATACGTTTCAAGAGTTAAGAAAACCCCATATTCTGCCATTCTCAGGTTTTTCCACAATTGTTTTTTTGAATCGAAACTGATAAAGATAAAAAAACATAACAACTCTAAATTACGCAAAACTAAACTCACTCATAAAATAACAAAGGTCAACAAGTCAGCAAACAAAAACAAGTTAGTTAGAATGGGTCTAAAAAGTTTAGAAGTTAGCCTCCTTATTCAGCCATAATGGATTGAAGAGATCCAGAATGCGTTTCAAGAGGAATTGAACTTTTTAAGCCACCACTCTAAAAGCCATGATTAGAAAATATTACCTGGGGGGAAAGAAAAAACCTGAAAAAAAACTCAAAAGAAATGACATGAAAAATCTCAAATAAACGCACTAAAAAGAAAGCAAACAAAAATGAAGCAAACCGGCAGATAGAGATTACAGATGGAGCGTTAAATACAGTTTATGCCTCTTATTGCCTTCTCTAAACCAATCTATCTGAGCTATTGTTGGATCAGGCGAATAGACGAATGTTTGTAATTTGTCAATTAACTCCCCTATAGTTGAAGCTGTAACCAGGATTTGCCTCGCCGACTGTGAGATGAAGTTTTTTTCTACTGCTTGATCAAGAAAAGACAACAAACCATCAAAATAATTATTGACATTTAACAAACCAATGGGTTTCTGATGGATGTTTAGCTGTGCCCAAGAGGTGATTTGAAATATCTCCTCTAATGTACCATAACCACCGGGCAAGCCTATAAATGCATCAGATTTAATGACCATATGTGCAATACGCTCATGCATACTAGAAACCTGTAACTCTTCCCCTATGGTGTTGCCTATGATATCTGATAGGTGTCTATTTATGTATTACTTTTATATCAATTCGTCCATGTTTCTTTGCTATATTCTGTGGTATTTTTATGTTTTTGTGTGTTTTGATGTTTGTAGGAGTTTTGGAGCAACTTGCACAAAAATGGAGTAAAACCCTTCATTTTCACCTCTGCTAGTCAGTGATCTTCGCGGATTTAATTGTATTGATATACAATGAACCCGACGACATATTATATACCGTTGGAAAGCTCTCGAAGTCTATTTTCTGGAGAAATTTCCGGTTTATAAATCCATTCAGTGTACCAAAAGTTCTAATCAAAACAGTGTAAGATGTATAGAAATATAATTCCACAAGTCACTGTAGCATGTATAATACGGGGCACTGTAGCAATTCACTGTAGCAGAGTATTTAAACACATTTTAGGGTTTTATTTTGATAACTTGAGAGGGGAAAACGTGGGAGGAGGCTGCATTTCTGGATTTCTCTCATCCCTTGGAGTTCTGGAAGGAAAAAGAAGATTTTGAAAGAGGAGGAACTACAATTCCAAGAAGATTCATCTACAAAGAAGATTTTCAAAGAATTTGCTAAGTTCTTTCTTTCCTTTTCAATTCTGGAATTTCTCTGTATGTATTTGTTATTCTGATTGAATATGTGTAACTAAATCTGAATTGGTTGAGGGTGATTTCAAAGCCCTTGATATGGTTTTTATGAATTGATTGTGCAAGGAATTGTTATCCAATCTCTAATTGAAGTTGCTTGTATTTTCCCATGTTTAATGCTTATGATTGCTTGCTGGATTGTATTTGGGTGGCCAACTGAATATAATCTGGAGTATTGTCTATTGCTAGACTAGAAATCTTGATCCGTAATTGTCTTGAATTTCTAATCATTAGTAGCAAAATTGTGATCAGAGATTACAATTGGAGAATATGACCTAAGTTAAATAATCCGAGCTTGTGTGTTTATTGCTTAGATCAACCTATCTTTCTTATCATAATGCATCCATTGAATTAAACTCAGAGAGCTTGTTCTAGGTTGTTTAACGGATAGAGATTAAATAAAGAGCTTGTTTTATTTAACAACAAAGTAAGGAAAGATTGGGGTAATAGAGCTTGTTATTATCTACGGTTGATAACTTCAATGCTGTAATTAGATGACAATTCTACAATTAATTCGCAAATCCATATCTTGTGGTAGAGAAGGATCCTTAACCAGCTTTCTCCCATTGATTTTTCATTCAAATTTACTTTCTGTTTTGTTATTCTTTACTTGCATTCTTATTTCATTTAGTAAATCATTCAACAAAAATCCCCCCTGTTTAGTTTATTGTTGCTTTCGAATAAAAAATTCAATTAGAATCAATCCTCGTTGGAACGATATCTTACTCATCACTTTATTACTTGTGCGACTAGTATACTTGCTAGTTTCGAACGCATCAAGTTTTTGGCGCCGTTGCCGGGGATTGATTTTCTAATCGATTTGTAATTTTGTTTTTATTGTTGATTCATATTTTCTTTGTTTTTCTTTTCTGATTGTTTGTGTTTAGACAATATGGCAGTAAACTTCTATCAATTCAGTAGCGAATTTGAGCCACAAGTACCATGGAGAGTAAATGAGGTAAGCACTCCGAATATTGAACAACAACTTTCTGAGCTAACCTCTCTAGTGGAAAACATGGTTGTAGGAGATATGCAAAAATCTTATGAATGTGGGATATATTCTACGATGGAGCATCCAATCGACATGTATCCGACTTTACAAGAAGAATATATGGAACAAGCCATGCCATGGATGGATTTCCAGGACAAACGAGGCAATGGTATGATCCTTTCTCTAGCACTTACAATGCTGGATGGGAAGATCAACATAATTTCAGTTACTGGAATCATCACCCAATCACTCCAAATGTGATACCAAATCGGCCACAAGGTTTCAATCAACCTAGAGTGCAGCAACCTTTTCAAATGCAACCACCACAATGCCACATCCAGCACCCAACCAGCTTCGCAAAACTCAGGGTATGTCTCTCGAAGAGATTTGTTATGCACTTGCCACTAACACAATGCAATTCCAGCAGGGAAACTGGGGCAAGTATCCAAAAACCTGGCAAATCAAATGGACAATGGCCACTAGCATGAGCAAATCGAGGGCCAAGCCCAGAAGGAATCATCTTGTCACCCCCCGCGTGATCATCCAGAGAGAATTCTTGTGCGGATAACTTTGCAAAATGGAGAGCAATTCGATGTCCTACCAAAGAAAATCACAAACGAGAAGGAGATAACACCCACTTCCACGATGAACACAAACAATGACTTCTAAGGTAAATCCTATAACTCCAGCCTTCATATGGTTTCTCTCCATTTTTCCTAGTAGATTTGCAAAATCAGAGGAGAACAAGAACAAGAAATCCTGGAAACTTCTCACAAAATCGAGGTAAATATACCACTTCTGGATGCTATCGAGCAAGAACCTCATTATAAAAAATGTCTCAAGGAGTTATGCACCAGCAAAAGAAAGTTAAAAAGAAATGAGAAAGTAAGTGTGGGGGGAAGATGTTTCAGCTGTATTGCAAAGGAAAATTCCTCCAAAGTGCAAAGATCCAAGTACGTTCACCATGCCATGCACCATTGGTAAAATCAAGTTTGAAAGAGTTATGTTAGATTTAGAAGCATCTATTAACATCATGCCATATTCTATTTATGCTTCTTTAAATCTTGGACCTTTTGCGGAAATTGGTATAACCATTCAAATTGCTGATCGTTTTAATGCATATACCAAAAGAGTTGTGGAAGATATGCTTGTGCAGGTGAATCAATTGGTTTTCCCAGCAGACTTTTATATTCTTGAAATAGAGGATGAGACATCTCCTAATCCAACACCGATTCTTATAAGGAGACCATTCTCGAAAACTGCTAGAACCAAGATTGATGTTCATGATGGCACTCTCACCATAGTGTTTGATGGCAAGGTGATCCGTTTCAATATTTTTGAGGCAATGAGGTACCTTAGTGACTTATATTCTGTTTTTGTAGTTGACGTTACTGATTCTCTGCCACAACAATGTTTTGAGTTAACTTGCAAGAATGAATTGGATGTAGCTATTAGTGAGCACATAGGGACAGAAAATTCTAAGGAATCAAGAATTTTGATACAAGTGTCTAAAGAAGTGAAGGAAGCTCTGGCAAGCTTAGATGAGACTATAGCCATAACCATAAGCAGGTATGATGTTTCGTATATTGAATTGTCTTTATCTAATGAGAAACTTCTTCATTCTGTGATGAAGGCCAATACCATGGAGCTTAAGTCACTTCCAGATCATTTGAATCGTGGATTCTTGGGTGAGAATGGTACTTTGCCAATTATAATAGAAATGGGCCTTGCACCAATACAAGAAGTGAAACTCGTCCAAGTACTTAGAGATCACAAAACGGCTATTGGGTGGACAAGTGCTCACATCCAAGGCACAGCCATATGCGTGCACCATTTCTTATGGAAAGAAGGATCCAAGCCCACTAGTGAAGCACATCGAAGATTGGATCCTCCCATGATGGAACCAACGTCGGGCTGAGGACGTTAAACCAAGAGCTTATTGGGAGGCAACCCAATGTTTTTGAAAAATAAATAAAAGAAAAGAAAAGAAAAATAAAATAAGGTAATAATGATCGATTTTTGTGTCTTGAGGAGATTCCTTTCGTAGGCCATCAAATTGATTAGGTTTTATCTCTCTTTGACATCTGTCTTATTTGTTTTTATTTGTTTTTACTTGTTTTTGACTTTTGTTTGTTATTGCGTTGTTATCTCTTTTATGTGTCTTTAGTTTAGTTTCTGCTCTTTTCTTTTCCTTCCTTTTGTTTAATTTGATTATTTCGTACTTCGAATTCATTTGTGCAACAGCTTGAGGAAACATCCAAAGGGGAGCTGAAACCATTGCCCGAAGGTTTGAAAAGTGCATATCTGGGAGAAGAACAAACTCAATCGCATTATCGGTAATATCTCTCCTTTTCTTCTCTTCAATGGATGCTGATATCTTTCTATCGAACCTTCGTAACTATTTCCCTTCACTTCCTCAAAATGCTGTGTTTAAAATTTATAAAGTACGGATGACTAGACTTGGGGCATTGATGCTCTTAAATGTGCCTGCTGATATCCGATGGCTTATCGAAGCCAAGGTGAGATTGTCCGGTGAGCCGGACATTAATCTCGCAAAATACATGCCTGGTCTAGGAAAGAGTTACTACGCCAAGAGGCGAAGAGCGAAAAGGTTACAAGTATGTTATAAATGTGCTAGATGGAATTGTAACCAGACTTGTCGTTCATTGGGTTTTGCGTCCAGGAATAGAGAAGATAAACTTTCATTTATTAAGAATGGTTTGAGTAATGAGTCGCTGGATAATGTTTTGTTAACTCTCGAGTCACATTCTTGTGGACTTGTTCAGCGTGAAATGCTTAATCTATGGACACAATTTCGTGATGAATTGCAGTGTTATAGTCTAGGGAATCTGACTAAAAACGACCCTGTTTGCCAGTTTATAAGAAAACTGGATGGGAAGCAAATCACAGACTCATAGAAGGCGTTTCAGCCGTTACTGGACGTAAAACCAGAGGAAGATGTGAGCCACAATCACAACTACTTGTATATTTGAATGTGTGTTGTTGTTGTCGAAGTTTATTTCTTTCTTGTTTCGTTTGATCTGATTATCAATGTTGTTTTTGTGTTGTTGTTGTTTGTTGATTTTGTTTGTTTTAATTTCAAGTTTTTTTTTTGACAAACCATATGACTACCCCATGTCATAAGCACACGTGGAGACAAGTGTGGAGGTTTTGTCAACCTCCACCGAAAGTATATCTCTACTTTTCATGCTTCACGTGGGAGACAAGTGTGTAGGTTTTGTCAAACCTTGCCGAAAGCATATCTCATTTTTTCAAATCTTGGGGCGATAAATCTGCATCGAGCAACCCCCACCGAAAGTATGTCCCATGTGTCAAAATTTGAGAGTTTTATGGGTGTATATATACATTCTGCATATTTTCATATGTCATTCCATAACCTGTCTTGCAATTTAAAAGCATAATATCTAACGTGTCTTACACAAGATTAGAGCACTTGTAGAAATGGAGAAAACACCAATTCGGCAATTTCGCAATATATGCGTATTTTGCGGATCGCAATTTGGTAAAGATTGAGAGTTTACCACAGCAGCTCTTGATCTTGGTAGGACATTAGCTGCGAGGGGTATTAATTTGATTTATGGAGGGGGTAGTCTGGGGTTAATGGGGTGTGTGTCAACAGCTGCATCCCTAGGAGGGAGCAAAGTTCTCGGCATTATCCCTAAACCATTAGCTGTAAGAGATATCGTAGGCAACACAATCGGGGAAGAGTTACAAGTCTCTAGCATGCATGAGCGTATTGCACATATGGTTGTTAAGTCCGATGCATTTATAGCTTTACCCGGTGGTTATGGCACATTAGAGGAGATATTTCAAATCACTCTTGGGCACAGCTAAACATCCATAAAAAACCCATTGGTTTGTTAAATGTCAATAACTTTTTTGATGGTTTGTTGTCTTTTCTTGATCAAGCTTTAGAAAAAAATTTTATCTCACCATCAGCGAGGCAAATCCTTGTTACAGCTTCAACGGCAGGGGAGTTAATTGACAAACTTCAAGAATTCGTCTATTCGCCTGATCCAACAACAGCTCGGATTGATTGGTTTGGAGAAGGCAATAAGAGGCGTAAACTGGATTTAACACTCCATCTGTAATCTTTATTTGCTGGTTTGCTTCGTTTTTGTTTGCTTTCTTTTTAGTGTGTTTATTTGAGATTTTTCATGTCATTTCTTTTGAGTTTTTTTTTCAGGTTATTTTTTTTCACCCCAGGTAATATTTTCTAATCTTGGCTTTTAGAGTGGTGGCTTTAAAAGTTCAAGTTCTCTTGAAACGCATTCTGGATCTCTTCAATCCATAATGGCTGAATAAGGAGGCTAACTTCTAAACTTTGTAGACCCATTCTAACTAACTTGTTTTTGTTTGCTGACTTGTTGAACTTTGTTATTTATGAGTGAGTTTAGTTTTGCGTAATTTAGAGTTGTTATGTGTTTTTATCTTTATCTGTTTCGATTCAAAAAAAAAACAATTGTGGAAAAACCTGAGAATGGCAGAATATGGGGTTTTCTTAACTCTTGAAACGCAATCTCTCTCAATAAATCTGTAGTTTGTTTATTTCATGTTGTTTGAAGTGTCTTGTATCTTGTTTTGTTCTTTCATAATAAAGGTATATAGCCTGGAAACCTTAAGTCTGCGGGCTACTGGTCCTAAGGATTGTGGAAATATACAATCTTGACTCAGGTGTAACAACGCCACGTACCTCTTTTCTTGCATTTTGTGGGTCGATGATAAGATAATGATTGAATTAAGAATAACTCTTGGAAAATGATAAATGATGCATCGATCTGTGTGCTTGAAATGTTAATTAGCTTTTGCTTTACCTTTGATTCCTTGCACAAAATTGAGCACCGAGCCATTATCACTGAGTTATTTGTTGACTTAGAGAAAGTTTATGTAATTTAAGTGTTTCTTCAGATTTTAATGAATTCTAGAACTTGTTTGATGGTCACTCGAGGCGAAATCCTAGACTGTGCAACATTAGGGAAATGATTTAGGCCATCTTTGGACCGTTTGAGCCTTAAGAGACAACCTTGATTAAAATTGATCCCTAGTTACCCCTTTGAGCCTCTGTAAACCTTTTTTCTTTGTTAACTCACTAAAAGATTTCCTAATCTCAATTGAATTTGTTCCAAACAGTTTATCCCTTACCTATGAGCATGTAAATCATTCGCAATTACATTTTGAGCTATGTTTTGGTTTTGGGAAGTTAGAGGAGGTTGGATTGTGCCATGAGCAATGCAAGTGAGTTTTATTATGTTTGTAAAAAAAAAAGAGAAAAAAAAAACTGTACTTATCTTCCACGTACTTAAACATTGAGGACAATGTATTGTTTAAGTGTGGGGGAGTGGAATTGCAGTTAAAAAAAAAAGAAAAAAAAAAGAAAAAAAAGAGTTCTATACCCTTGGGCGTTCTTAAAAAGAATGAAACAACAAAGTGTGGGGGTGTAGTTTATTTTGCTTTCTACAAAAAAAAAAAGAAAAAAGAAAAAAAAGAAAAAAAAAGAGAGTTCGAGTGTTCTGAATAAGTTTGGGAGAGTCATTTGATGAATAAGAATGAATTTTTTATGTCATGGGCTTGAGCTCCAAATAATATTGAATGATTTTATGTGTTTGTGGGTGATTTGAGCCTAATTATTATCCTTTATCATACCTTCACCCAAGCCAAACGTTACAAGCTTAATAAAGTCCTACTTGATCCTTGGTGTTGTGCATGTCTACATTAATGGAGAGTGACTTGAAAAGAAGGCCTATGGAGTTCATTTATACACACATCTTCAATATTAAATATGATTCATATTTATGCATAAAATCATCCGGGTTACAAGTGATTAGGTGAGAATGGCTCTACACACACACACTTGAGGAATTGAAGTGAAGCGAAACTAATATTTGAGATAAAATTGTTGATCAAGTGAATTATTTTGAAGTTTTCCTTGGGTTATAATTAAGTACAATCTTTGAGGCCTATTTGCAAGTTGAAGCATTTGTGTGTTTTAATTTTTCTTTGATTCTGTTTCGGTTTAGTTTTGTTTTGTATCATTTTAGTTGCTCGAGGACTAGCAAAGTCTAAGTGTGGGGGAATTTGATAGGTGTCTATTTATGTATTACTTTTATATCAATTCGTCCATGTTTCTTGCTATATTCCTTGGTATTTTTATGTTTTTGTGTGGTTTTGATGTTTGTAGGAGTTTTGGAGCAACTTGCACAAAAATGGAGTAAAACCCTTCATTTTCACCTCTGCTAGTCAGTGATATTCTCGGATTTAATTGTATTGATATACAATGAACCCGACGACATGTTATATACCGTTGGAAAGCTTTCGAAGTCTATTTTCTGGAGAAATTTACGGTTTATAAATCCATTCAGTGTACCAAAAGTTCTAATCAAAACAGTGTGAGAGGTATAGAAATATAATTCCACAAGTCACTGTAGCATGTATAATACGGGGCACTGTAGCAAGTCACTGTAGCAGAGTATTTAAACACATTTTAGGGTTTTATTTTCATAACTTGAAGAGGGGAGAACGTGGTGGAGGCTGAAGCTCTGGAATTCTCTCATCTCTTGGAGTTCTTGAAGGAGATTGAAGGCTTGGAAAGAGGAAGAACTACAAATCCTAAGAGATTTCATCAAATTTGCTAAGTTTTCCCTTTCCCTTTCATTTTCTGGAATGTCTCCATATTGTATTGTATTTGTATTCTATCTGAATATGTGTAACTAAATCTGAATTGGTTGAGGGTGATTTCAAAGCCCTTGATATGGTTTTTATGAATTGATTGTGCAAGGAATTGTTATCCAGTTCTCTAATTGAAGTTGCTTGTATTTTCCCATGTTTAATGCTTATGATTGCTTGCTGGATTGTATTTGGGTGACCAACTGAATATAATCTGGATATTGTCTATTGCTAGACTAGAAATCTTGATCCGTAATTGTCTTGAATTTCTAATCATTAGTAGCAAAATTGTGATCAGAGATTGCAATTGGAGAATACAACCTAAGTTAAATAATCCGAGCTTGTGTGTTTTATTGCTTAGATCAACCTATCTTTCTTATCGTAATGCATCCATTGAATTAAACTCAGAGAGCTTGTTCTAGGTTGTTTAATGGATAGAGATTAAATAAAGAGCTTGTTTTATTTAACAACAAGTAAGGAAAGATTGGGGTAATAGAGCTTGTTATTATCTACGGTTGATAACTTCAATGCTGTAATTAGATGACAATTCTACAATTAATTCGCAAATCCATATCTTGTGGTAGAGAAGGATCCCTTAACCAGCTTTCTCTCATTGATTTTTCATTCGAATTAACTTTCTGTTTTGTTATTCTTCGTTTGCATTATTATTTCACTTAGTTAATCAATCAACAAAACCCCCAATTTACTCTGTTTTTGCTTTCGAATAACAAATTTAATTAGAATCAATCCTCGTGGGAACGATATCTTACTCATCACTTTATTACTTGTGCGACTAGTATACTTGCTAGTTTCGAACGCATCAAATGTCTCCATATTGTATTGTATTTGTATTCTATCTGAATATGTGTAACTAAATCTGAATTGGTTGAGGGTGATTTCAAAGCCCCTGATATGGTTTTTGTAAGTTGATTGTGCAAGGAATTGTTATCCAATTCTCTAATGAAGTTGCTTGTATTCTCCCATATTTAATGCTTATGATTGCTTGCTGATTGTATTTGAGTGGCCAACTGAATATAATCTGGTTGTGATTTATTGCTAGACTAGAAATCTTGATCCGTAAGTGTCTTGAATTTCTAATCATTAGTAGCAAAATTGTGATCAGAGATTACAATTGGAGAATATAACCTAAGTTAAATAATCCGAGCTTGTGTGTTTATTGCTTAGATCAACCTGTCTTTCTTGTCATAATGCATCCATTGAATTAAATTTAGAGAGCTTGTTCTAGGTTGTTTAATGGATAGAGATTAAGTAAAGAGCCTATTTTATTTAACAACAAAGCAAGGAAAGATTGGGATAACAGAGCTTGTTGTTATCTACGGTTGATAACTTCATTACTGTAATTGGATGACAATTCTACGATTAATTCGCAAATTCATATCTTGTGGCAAAGAATGAACCCTTAACCAGGTTTCCCTCATTGATTTT
>SNVD02007335.1:0-28167 GCA_013180625.2 Boswellia sacra | reverse complement strand
TGATATGGTTTTTATGAATTGGATTTGCAAGGAATTGTTATCCAATGCTCTAAGGAGGGGCTGAATTTCCATGTTTAATGCTTCATATGCGCTGGATGGTATTTGGGTGGCCAACTGATATAAATCTTGATATGGTCTATTGCTAGAGTAGAAATCTTGATCCGTAATGGTCTTGAATTTCTAATCCTTAGTAGCAAAATTGTGATCAGAGATTGCAATTGGAGAATACAACCTCAGTTAAATAATCCGAGCTGGTGTGTTTATTGCTTAGATCAACCTATCTTTCTTATCGTAATGCATCCATTGAATTAAATTTAGAGAGCTTGTTCTAGGTTGTTTAATGGATAGAGATTAAATAAAGAGCCTGTTTATTTAACAACAAAGTAAGGAAAGATTGGGATAACAGAGCTTGTTGTTATCTACGGTTGATAATTTCAATGGTGTAATTGGATGACAATTCTACGATTAATTCGCAAATATATATCTTGTGGTAGAGAAGGATCCTTAACCAGCTTTCTCTCATTGATTTTTCATTCGATTTAACTTTCTGTTTTGTTATTCTTCGTTTGCATTATTATTTCACTTAGTTAATCAATCAACAAAACCCCCATTTAGTTTATTTTGCTTTCGAATAACAAATTTAATTAGAATCAATCCTCGTGGGAACGATATCTTACTCATCACTTTATTACTTGTGCGACTAGTATACTTGCTAGTTTCGAACGCATCACTATATAAGCGTGTGTAATTTGTCAATTTTATTAAGAAGAAAAAGAAAGAAGAAGAAATAGAGAAGTGTTCAAGAGTCAATATCTTCTTCTTCATTATATTCTTGTATTACTTGAGCTTATTTGATGAGTAATTATTCTTCAACAAAGTGGTATCAGAGTAAGTCAAATTCCAACAAAGTGGTATCAGAGCTAGGTTGGAAGAGTTTGGGAGAAGCATCTCAGAGCTAGGTTGGAAGTGTCTGAAAGGAGCAATCTGAGAGCTAGGCACAGCGTAAAGATCTAAGGAAGACCTATGAGAGAAGCAGGCGCAAAGAAAGAGCTAGATAGAGTCGAGTCAGAAAGGTTCCAGAGTCTATCAGAGCAAAGTTGGTAGAGCTAGGAAGAGCCTACCAGAGTTGGTAGAGCCAGTTAGAGCTTGTCAGAGTTGCTAGGAAGGCAGAATCAAGGAAACAAATTATGATGGAAAAAGAGCTTCCCAGATTTGATGGAAATAAGCACAACTTTGAGTATTGGAGAACTCAAATGCAAGCTGAGTTTGAGTATAGAGGCATGTGGGAAGTTATAAATCAAGGTTTTGAAGTACCAGCAAATCAAGCAACGTTAACACAAGAACAAAAGAAAATTCTTGAACACAAGCAAAGAAAGGATAAACTAGCACGTGCCTTTTTGGATAGATATTTAGGATTTTCTATTATAGATACAATATATGAGAAATTTGGTCTTATAATGGATACCAAAAGGCCAGTTAAAGAGTTTTTGGATTATTTGATGGAAACCTATAGTGATACGAAAGAAGAAAATATTGATAGAGGAAAAGATGAATTCCTCATGGATAAAGAAGACCAACAAGTGAGTTTTGAAGAAAATAGTAGAGAGAATTGTCAAGACAAAGAAGAAAAGGTAAACTATCAAAATTCAGAAAAATTAACAGGAGATTCAGAGTTACAAGAGAGTGGAGGAGGAAGAAAGCGCAACACCATCAACAGTCAAGATTTGTTGTTAGCAGTCAAGATTCGTCAGAAAGTCACTGGAAAGTCGCCAAAAAATTCTCACCTCCATCACCATTGGATAGATCGGGATGTGTTGAACAAACTTTTCTTCTTCGTCGACATCAAATTCAGATTGGAACACATAAAAAAAATGAAAACAACTTTCGAAAAATCATGTTTGCCTTGAAACTCACCAGAAAACGGCAAGTAAATATACACATCCACCATCAAACAACTCATAATCATCGGATATATGAAGCCCAAGAAGAAAATCAGAGTTTAGATGCTGGAAAAGTGGTTGTTCACGATTGTCTTAGAAAATAACACTTAGCTCCCCATAGTGGTAAATATTGTCAGACCCCTCAGATGGAAAATATCAGTGTAGTCCAGTTTTACGAAGAATATCATTTTAATCCCACCAGGTTCCGTTCGTTATAAATAGGTCTCTGCAGAATTTGAAGTTGGTTCTTTTGTCTTCAAATTGTCATTATAAACCCCCAACAGAAAAATATGTCAAAGAAGAGAGGAATTGTGATGTTTTGTGGAAGCATTTAAAGAAAAAAGAAGAGAAATTGCTTAGATTAGATAAGAAAACAAAGAAGTTTAAAGAGAAAGAGAAGGATTGGGAAGCAAAAGGGAAGAGTTTTAAAGATGTTGGTAAAGGAGAGCCTAGAGCATGGAGTTACATCACTAGAAAAGGTGATGTTAAATTGAAAATAAAGATTTTGTTTATGAAGGCTTATGGAGTCAAAGTTTTGCATAAGGATAAATGATGCGTTCGAAACTAGCAAGTATACTAGTCGCACAAGTAATAAAGTGATGAGTGAGATATCGTTCCCACGAGGATTGATTCTAATTAAATTTGTTATTATTCAGCAACAATAAACTAAATATGGGGGGTTTTGTTGAATGATTAATTAAACTGAATACGAAGGCAAATAAAGAATAACACAACACAATATTAAATGAATTGAAAATTCAATGAGAGACACTTGGTTAAGGGTTCTTTCTCTGCCACAAGATATGAATTTGTGAATTAACATAGAATTGTAATCCAATTACAGCATTGAAGTTATCAACCGTAGATAACAACAAGCTCTGTTATCCCAATCTTTCCTTACTTTGTTGTTAAATAAAACAAGCTCTTTATTTAATCTCTATCCATTAAACAACCTAGAACAAGCTCTCTAAGTTTAATTCAATGGAAGCATTACGTGAGAAAGATAGGTTGATCTAAGCAATAATCACACAAGTTCGGATTATTTAACCTAGGTTGTATTTTCCAATTGCAATCTCTGATCACAATTTTGCTACTAATGATTGGAAATTCATGACAATTACGGATCAAGATTTCTAATCTAGCAATAGACAACAACAGATTATATTCAGTTGGCCATTCTAAATACAATCAGTAAGCAATCATAAGCATTAGATATGGGAAAATACAAGCAACTTCAATTAGAGAATTGGATAACAATTTCTTACACAATCAACTCACAAAATCCATATCAAGGGCTTTGAAATCACCCTCAACCAATTCAGATTTAGTTACACATATTCAATCAGAATAACAAATACAATACAGAGAAATTCCAGAATTGAAAAGGAAAGAAAGAACTTAGCAAATTCTTTGAAAATCTTCTTTGTAGATGAATCTTCTTGGAATTGTAGTTCCTCCTCTTTCAAAATCTTCTTTCTCCTTCAAGAACTCCAAGGGATGAGAGAAATCCAGAAATGCAGCCTCCTCCCACGTTTTCCCCTCTTCAAGTTATGAAATAAAACCCTAAAATGTGTTTAAATAGTCTGCTACAGTAATGTGCTACAGTGTCCCGTATTATACATGCTACAGTGCTGTGTGGAATTACATTTCTACACTTCTCACACTGTTTTGATTACAACTTTCGGTACACTGAATGGATTCATAAACCGTAAATTTCTCCAAAAAGTAGACTTCGAGAGCTTTTCAACGGTATATGATATGTCATCGGGTTCATTGTATATCAATACAATTAAATCCGAGAAGATGGTTGACTAGCAGAGGTGAAAATGAAGGGTTTTACTCCATTTTTGTGCAAGTTGCTCCAAACTCCTACAAACATCAAAAACACACAAAAACATAAAAATACCAAGGAATATAGCAAAGAAACATGGACGAATTGATATGAAAATGATATATAAATAGACACTTATCAATAAAGTAAATTTTGGGTGTGATCATGGAGACACATATGAAGAAAAGAAAGAAGACAAACAATTATGGTCATGGTTGATAAATTATGCAAGAAAACCAAGGATGTATGGAAAAACATGAAGGTCAGGTTGATTGGAAAGTTACTATATAGTCTTATTGAGGATCTTGTGTTTACTTGGTTAATTAGAGAGCATAATAATTATAAAGTTATTCAAGAGCTATATAAAGATGCCCGTGAAGACAAGAAAGGTTTTTGAAGAGATCAACAATATTCAAGAAGTTTCAAATCATTGTTAGGTTAAGCTTAGTTTGGTGTTGGAAGTTTAAACAAAGCTTAAGAGTTTATTTAGAATTTAAAGTCCAAGTTAAAATAGGATTAGAGTCCTAATTAGATTAAAAGACTTAATATGAGATGATTTAATATTGCTAGTTAGTTTTGAATTAAGATTAATTGTTTGGTTATTTTATAAATATTAGTATTCATGATTTGAGTAAGATTAGGATTGAGTCTACTATATAAGTGTGTATAATTTGTTAATTTTATTAAGAAGAAAAAGAAATAAGAAGAAATAGAGAAGTGTTCAAGAGTCAATATCTTATTCTTCATTATATTTTTGTGTAGCTTGAGCTTTTTTTATGAGTAATTATTCTCTAACAAAGTGGTATCAGAGTAAGTCAAATTCTAACATGAGCAGGCTCCAATAATGAAACTTCCCCTCGTATAACATCCCAAATATTTTGAGTAACTAATTAAAGTTGTCATTCAAACCTTGTACGCTACATATAGGATTATGTGCTTATTTTAGTTTGGATAAATATGATATATTACTCTTGAAACTGAGGAAGTAGTGGTACATTAATGCAAACAATATTACTCAAATTTTTAGTCGTATCATATTAACGCAAGTATTTCTGTTATTCATGAATATAAATCTTGATATGGAGCAAACCAAGGGAATGAGGGATACAGCAAATATGAAGACGCTTAGCTGGATTGCGAATACTGGCTTATATATATATCCCATATCAAGAGACCAAACCGTTGTTTCTTTATTGGTTTCAAATGAAACTAAACGAGCATTCACAGAAGATGCATGGTCTCTAGAGATGGCAACTTTCTGGTGAATGAAGATTGACTAGATAATGCACCATGAATCCAGTAAATTGCCACTTAGGGTAAGTGACAAAAGTATGCAGGCCAAATGTGGCACCCAAATCGAGTAAGCATCCCTTCACTCCTCTCTACTCTTTGTGGCTACATGTGGATTCTGCAATTCACCTCCATATGCCGCATGCACGTGATCAATTTTGCACTTTGCTTGCCATTTGCTCCAATGGAAATTGACTTTGGGAAGAATACCACGAATACTTACTGTTATAGATAAAAACATAATAGAGGTCTTAGTCATTTGCTTCATGAGAGACACGTACTAACCAAAAGGGAACTGATGAAAGGAAAGAAATTAAGAAAAACCTTTCCCATATAACACGAGTGGAATTAAAAGTCACGAGCACCATATATATTAAAGTTTATTGGCTCGCACCTCGACTGTAATGATCTGTTGGTTTTGTGTTTTTGCTTATAGACAATTGTGTCTATATTTTATGTAAAGGATTTTTTTTTCCCCATAAATTAATTAGTTCAAAAATGAAAAAACTGGAGTTTCTTGTGACATTTTCTTATTTAACTTGACTTCTGCGCGAGGTAGGAAAATAATAGAAAAAGTAGAAAGGATCCTATTAGAAGATCATTATAAGTCACCATAGATATAGAGGTAGACAATCAAGCTTTAATTTATAAGAAAGGGCTAGAGGTGAAATGTGAAAATAGTCATGGATTTATTTAAACACTTGAATTAGGTGAATATATATATATATATACCTAGGTTAAATTATTATACCTCTTGGTATGGATTTATTCATATTTTATTAATCTTGATGTTTTGCATATGCTTTAACATGATTTCCTAACAGTATCTATCAAGGTTGATGCGCTTCTCGTAATATCCCAGTCTTGTCTATAATAATCATAACCATTACTACCGTGCGTGGTGATCCTGAATGAATGATTAAGCTCAGGACTTCAATTTCTTTTATGGGAATGAACTTATCGGTTGTAGGATTGTCGGTTTTGTTTGTGTCCTATTGGTGCTCGAAGACTCATACCACCATGAGAATGAACTCTATCCAAATTCAACGTGAGTGCTGACCTTTGAAAACTTAATCAATCATCAAAATCATCGTTTCTAACGGCCATGACTCGTCCCTTGCGGCATTCTCTCATCATCAGTCTTCGAAATACTGTTGAAGCATTCTAGGTTGGTTCAGCCACAAGATCAATGTCGTAGTGGAAATTAAGAAACAATTCTTACCACTGAACCATTCAGCTGTTCGTATGGCCAACTATATGCTGTATAGCGCGTGCGTCCCATGGTATACACATAATTTGAGTACTCATGACCTAAGAATAAGGAAAGCCAAAACTCTCTCTCTCTCTCTCTCTCTCCCTCCCACGGACTCTTTTTGGTTATATCCTCACATATATAAACAAGTTTTTGTGTTATATATTTGGGGTTGGAGGAAAAGTTTTGTACATGGTCTAATGATTTATAAGAATATTATGAATAGGGTTATATGACTGGATGCTCCTCAATTAACACTCCCTTTGTATCTGTGTACATCTCATTAAAGTTCTATAAATTATAATTAATTTTAATAAATAAATACTCTAAAAATTCTTTAGACCTCTTTTCAAAAGATCAAAATGCCCTCACTACTCAAATCAACACTTCGTAAAGATTGTATAGTTTCAAGCCCAAGTCTCCAAAAGTGGAAGCATGAAGGCATATAAAAGGAATGATTGCTTGAAAAGTTCCCTAGAAGACATGGAGCAGTCTACCTAACTGACTGCCACCTAATCGAGTCAGTCAAGTAGCAGTTATTCAATCTCACACTACAATAAAAATGTTTATATTTGGCAGTCAAAGGCTGCCAAATATATTTGGCGGTCAACAAAGCGACACCAATGACACCGCCAAATATAGTCAATTTGGCGGTTAGTCAAAACGCTAAGTATGTGAGAAACCATGCTTCTCACATAAAAGAGTCAAGTATAGTTATGCATAGTATGGTGATCAATGGGCAATATTTGTCACTTTTTCAAGTCAAATTTGGTTGCTCGTAATAGTAACTTTTTGAATCGTAACATATTTGGCGTTTTTTGCTTGATAAATATAACTTTGTAATGGTAACTTTTTTAATTTTCGCATATTTGGCGGTTGTGAACTGGTAAATATGGCTTGTAAATTTATTATAACGGTAATATTTTTTGAAATTGACAATATTCGTCACTTTTCTGAGCAATAAGTATGAATAATTTACTGTATATAATGGTAAATTTCTTTCACTTGTCACAATATTTGGCGGTTTTGGATCGATTATTTTGTTTGTAATATATTATATATATATTTGGCGATTTATGGCTGCCTAATATTATAAAAAAAGTTAAAAAAAATACAATACTTGGCTAATACCTCTCCGCCAAGCATTATATATATATATATTATGTTTTATATATTTGAAAAACAAATATGTGAAATTTTATAAAGGGTACAATTCATTAAAACAACTCCTAAAAGATTTTAATCAACAAACAAATTAACCAAATGTATAAAATCATTTCCTTTATGATGCTATGTCAAGGCAGGAACGCATATACTTGCAAAATCAATCATACAACAAAACCAATTGCCTACATCACACTCCTACATCACATCAGTAGCACTTCAGCAACTTCACCAACTGCTTCATAGTGTAATCCATGCCTTCATCCATCTGCAAAATTAGACAATGCTCACAAATCAAAACACTCAAATTAAGCACCACATGAACTAAAACATTCAAAGCACTTCACCAGCAACTAAGTCATTAATTATATAAAGCAACTAAAATAACACATCATCAATAATAGCTTCAACTTCACTTGAATCAAACTAGATCATTATATAAAGTCACTAAAACAACACGTCACCAACACATATATATCAAGTAAACAAATTAACACTTGACCACCACTATACTGTCTATAACCAAGTTAAGAAATCATTAATAAATAGATTTACCCAAAAATTAAAACATAAATAAAAATTTCTTTTTTTTTACGTCTCAAAACCACATATTACTACCTAATCAAATACATCAAAAGCAAAAATGAATTCAAATTTACTTTGCAAAAAACTATAACATCAAACATCATACAACCAAGTACCTTAAATTGATTAATTGCCCATGTCAAACAAGATAATATATGCTTGATAATAAGTAATGAGCACGCACAAGGGATTTAGGAAAGATCTTTGAAAGCAAATTTTTAAGTTAGGACATGAAGCCAATCTGCAATAAAGGATGGTGGAGTCCTGGAGGCTAGCTACAACACAGGATGTCCAAGACTTGCAGGACAGTCAGAAGTGATAGAGGTGAACATAAGAAGGGGTGGAGGCGAAGAAGAATAAGGAAAAACAAAGTTAATGTAGTTTAGCGATAATGAAAGCTATATTTAATTGAAATCAATAACTCTTGCCATAAAAATATTAGTAATAAAAATAATGAAGTAATTAACATTTTAAACAAATAACAATCATATACTCGAAAAAATCAGTGTAGGCTTTTTCCTCTCTATTTAAATTAAGAATATGCACACCATTCAAAACGCAAACCAAGAGAAATCAATGAACTTCAAAATCAAGTTAATTCACCAACAAAATCCATTTGTTAATCTAATATTATATTATTAAATTGATCAAGTGTTCTTCAAAGTAAAATTATTGTAAACTAATCAACATAGTTGATGAGAGCAATAAATTAATTTAGTTCCAACCTTAGTAGGCAAAACACTGGGGAGACACAAGAATTACAAGAATATTTATTAATTACTTTGTAACTGTAATATCCAGCAGCTTATCCACCTGATGTCTGTATTCATAAATAGGTAAAATGAGTACAATCTAATTGAGAAATAAATTCACAACTCTAATTACATTGTACACCTAAAACTGACAAAGATACATTATTAATATATAAGAGTAAAGCAGTAACATGTATGTATCGCATGCAATACCTTAACAAGTAGCAAATAAAAAATAAAAAATATTAAAAAATGGAGATTGCTAGAATATAGAGAATTAATCTATAATTTGTTTATAATAAATTCACATTTTTATGTATTCAAAATAAATAAACAGCTATTAGAATTTATTTGTCATAGGAAAGTCTAACCTTTTGCCATAAGCCCATAAGGCACAGTGGTTAAACCTATAAATAAAAAGGTATTTGAATGTTAAAGCTATAAGAATTTCTAGCTTACTTATGTAGATTTCTTCTACATCTGGAATAGCTTCCATTATATCTTTTGTGTCCACTAGTTGTAGTTTCATAAAATAGCTAAAAAAGTCGTATAACTTATTTTGGATGATAGCCTCTTTCACTTAATATATACAGAAAACTAGCTTCAAAATCCTAAACATGCACATGAAGCATTAATAGTCAAACATGAAGGAAAGAATTGAATAGTATAACATGAATAAAAAGAAATATTGCCCCAAAACCTAAACAATAAAAGACATTAGTCTAAGATAAAGATAAGAAATATATATACAGAGATCTAATCAAATCATTAATCCAAATAGCCCAGAAAATAGAACACTATAACTTGAAATACAAATTGAAAAAGACAAATCAAGTGAATAAAAAGTTAATAAGATCAGACCCTCCATAAACAAATCCAAGCCCATACATATATAAGACTCATCTTGGCTTTACCTAAAACAGCCAAAGTGCAAAATAGTCTCCAACTTAGAAACTCGATACATCCTTAGCAAAGGCAGGAAAAAAAAAACAGAAAATAAGGAAAAAATTCCTCATTACCATTTCGTCCACTTCTCACCAAAAGGTCAACCATGGGAGACTTGAATGTGCGGTCAAGGAATGCATTAGCAAATTCTTTACCTATTGCAACAGCTACTCCATATCCAGTCACGTCCTGAAGCCTGACATGGAGAATTACAATCAAATGTGTGAACTTAAATATTAGAATAGATCTTTATACAGACAAAAAGAAGAAAACAACTAAGTAGATAATTTGAACTTTGAACTCTTACACTCTAACCGAGTACTTTTCAGCTTACTTTTAAACTTTTGCTAGAGAGACACTAATGTAAAAGTTGCCTAAGACTCCACCACTAAGCTTAAGTCACTAAAATTAACTAATAAAATTTTGAGTAAGTCAACAATAAAAACTTCATACCTCCAAACTTGGTCGAAGCATCAAAATATCAACATCAAATTAATCTATTACATTAATGTTCTTTAGGTAATATGAATAACTATTACATTAATCTATCTTGAAAAGTTATTTGAGACTCAGAGCCATTAAAGAAATATATCAGAATTGAATGATGCTTTCACATCTTTAAGAAATTGAAAATCCACAAATTCTACACTTCCTTTAGCAAATTAATTTCTCTTCTCTAAGAATGTTTATGCTTGGTAGTTTATAAACTCTAGGAAGAACCCCAACAGGTAGCCAAAAAGAAAATGACCAGCTTTATGCATACTGACATACAAATTCTACAAACCAAGTAAGTTGTACTTCAAAACAAGAAAAACGAATACCTAAACAAGGCAAATTGATAAGTTGTGTCTCCACATCCATTTTCATTTAATCATACACTTCTTCACTGCATAAAGCATGTTTCCTCAATCTTAATGTTAATAGAATGCCTTTGTATGTGATGTTACAATTCCGAAGGGAACAATCAAATAAGTCAGCTAGAAGGTTGCTAGGATGGTGCATCTTCTATTGCAAACATTCAGTCATGTGCAGCTACAGCTGCAGGGTCATATCTCTCTTTAGGATCTAATTTCATTTGCAAAAGCATTCAATTTCCTAGTAAAAACCCATGAACCAGCTTGTGTTCATTGGAATAACAAATTAATGATTTACTAATAAGAAAAGGCCTCAAAATACATATATTGATCACATCAAATTTTGCGGTTGACATTGCATAATATCGACCATAATGTAAAGGCGAGTGAAATGAAGGAAAAGACAATTATAAGTGTCCTTATTTTATGAACCTATCAACCAAAAGGCAATAGAATTCCTCTATTTTTATAACCTTCCCTTCATTAACTAATTAAGCAAGAGATAATGTAAAAATACTATATCACTAATTAGAAGTTATCATTTTCAAGATAAGTTATGAATCACAGTAGTTATTAGTTTATTGTACTTCAGTACTTACCAATTCAATTTAATTTAAATTGTTTGTGTCTATTTGATAAGTAAATTTTGCAGTTGTCAGAGGGTTATATTGGAACTATTCAATTTGTCAAAATAATTCCTAGATTTTGATTTTTGAAACTAAGTAGAATAATCTCTTTGATGTTAAGAAGAAAATAAGAAAAATTTTAAACTTACGTCATCATGAAATCAAGCCATGCTTGAGGCTTCTCCTGAAAAGTATTAACAACAGAAGCATATTCGTGTGGCTTTATTCCATATTGGGCCAGTATCTCTGCCACCTTTGCTGCTTTTGCAATTATTCCGCATCCAAATAAATCAACAATCTAAATTCACATGTGAATCTCTGAAAACACCACTTGTCACAAAAAGGGTCAAGGGATTTAATCCAAACAAAGATAATATTTTTTTTAAACAAAAAGTCAAGGATCGTGATATGGTATGCCATTGACAACCTATTTGTCAGAATCACATCTAATAACAATAAAACTAGTGTAGTCAACAAGGAAAATACCAGCAATAGAATAGTTACAAATTCCTGCCTTTCTCGAATTCTACAACAAGAAAATTGCATCTCATCAATATAGAACCAAAAAAGAAAATGCAAAAAACTAAAATAAAATGGAAAAAAATTAATTTGAAGATTGGGTTGACTTATGGAATATCCTGGTGTGAATAGCAGCAATAAGAAGATTGTTTGCAGCTGTTATTGCATGAATATCTCCTGTCAAATGAAGATTAAGTTCATCGTTGGGATCCTTGGTTGTAACCACCACCTACTACACCTTTATTGATTCCAAAGTTTAGTCCTCGTAATGATTGATAAAGCAGATAACGACCTAAATCATAATCAGTGAAAGATAGTCAGGATTATACCTAACATATGGTTTTCTTTTATTACTTTATACCAAAATATAATAATGATAAAAAAAATAATCTTGTAAAAGAGAAAGTTGGTTTTGAGATAAATATATCAGTTTCTCTTAGCATATCTAGATAGCAAAAAAAGTTGTGCTGATATATTGCATTCCATCTTAACTCTAGTGGAAGAGTAAAGAGATTGATACCTTACCCCACGAAAACCCAAACTGCAACTATTAGTCATGCAAATAATAATACCAATGGAAGAACTACCAAACTTTTTGTAGTATGGGACAATATGTTAGAATTTAAAGTGATTTAATTTTTGTCTATAAGCAAAATATGGTTTATTTTGCAACAATTCTAGATAAGAGGTTCCATTGATTTTTGAATTTCAAAACCATTACACTGATTTGTATTTCTACATGGCTTATTTTGCTATGTCAAGTGCTTCATAAAAATATCAATTGCATAAAATACTTTACATAAAACAATCTTAAAGCTATATTTGTTTCTCTCACATAATGAGCATTAGTGACTTACCAGCTTGCAGTGAAAGCTAAGGCTCTTTTTGCTACTTGTTTATGTTTTGGGATTTTTCTAAACAAGAAAATTCTGAAAGAGAGTTGAGACAAGCTAGATAAGCTGAAATGGTTATGCTAAAGAGGAATCCATTTGCGAATTGAGACCTTTGGACATCTTCCTCAACTCCATCTCCACTAGAACTTGTATCAAAAGACCAAGAAGCAGAAAGCTAGAGAACAAGCAAAAGCAAGAAAAAGAGTTGAAGTCTGTTGACTTGCGTATTTGACTTGCAACTAAGTAATTGGATAACCTTTTCAAGGGACTTAATAATAAATATAGGGTAAGCACACATGACTACATCACTCAAGCAATACTTTACCCGACCAGAAAGTAATTCTCAAATTACATCATCATTAGGCTGATCAAACAAGCAAAGCACATGAATCAAAAGTCACTAGTTGCTTCTAATATCATACCACATCAAGAATAGTAGAGACCATTACCAACTCTTTTTACTGAATTTCCTCGATTGTTATAATCAAATGGGCTGTCACTATTCTGTAGTCTTATCTATCATAACTCAAATAGCTAAATATAAAGAAATCAGTCAATCAACACCACACATAAAAGATAAAATTTAAATGTGGTCATAGACCATAATGCGCATTAAATAAAAAAACACCATTAGAAATACCTTATGAATAAATTTTGATAAAAAGCAAGCAATAAAATCACAAAGAAAACAACTATTTTTCTCGATGAAAAAAAAAACTCTTTGTCATACTCATTAATCATTTTGAATCCATTACAATAAGCTATCAAGCATCAAATTCACCACATTGATATATCAAATCTATCAATTCTACTTACAGTGTTCCAATAAAATAATAATTCCTATAAAATTTGCAGTACAAGCATAAATTAGATCCCCAAGCTAACTAATGAATTGATTTAAAATCTAGCCAGTATCCCTCCTTGTCTTTCTCTAGGGTCGAACTTGAAGTGGGCACATTTGATATTTTACATGGTTGGCTTTGCTTGTAAGTTTCTGAGTTCTGATTCTGATGGGTAATTTGCATTTGCAGGTTTGGCTGTGGCAGAGACCTCACAACCTATAGAAAAGTAAGAGACTCACCACTACCTGCTATGGGCAGCCTCAACTTACCTCGAAATTAGGGTTTCATGATATCAAAGAATATTCTTGGAATCCGCTTGGTTCATTGGGATCATGCCACCTTACCATAATGGATGGCTAGGATCTAGGTCAAGCTTTGCATCACCTATATAAGGAAAAGAACACCAAGATTGAGGGGATTCCACTCTTCTCTTTTCCAATACTCAAGAAAGATTCTAGGGTTTGCTCTCTCCTACTTTCTCTCCCATACTTGTTGTTCATACATTGTTCATACAATTCAATCCATGAAACCCATGCATAAACACTAATTTTCTTAATGATTTCTCACCAAACAGTGACCTCCTTGCTGACTTGCATGTCAGAAGGTTCATGCTAGTGAGAAATCTGGCGAACCCCGACCTTGCTTTCTCTATTATCCAGCCATTAACATATTTGATCGTTGCCACCAATTGTTAGACTTCTATGCTCACCATGGGAGCTGCTTGAGATTGCTAGAGAAGGAGTACGGTCAGCACCGATCATAAAACTGTCTAGCCACCACTCAACAACACTGGAAGTTGGTTCCCCCTTAGTCACACATCGATATAAAGTAGTTAGTTGGGAGTTTACTATTCTTCTTTACCTCCATTGAGTCGATGAGCTCTAAGAACTTCTGATCATAAACTTTCAATTAGTTACTTCCACATTGAAATATCTATTTCATAATTTTAAGGGATATTTTTTCCATCGACTATTCATATCTTGACATGTGTAAGAAAATGATGTTGATATGTTTTTTAGCATTAACATTTGGTGCCTTCTGTGGGAATCACAATAAATAGTCATTTGTTTGCTGGTTTCGTTAAGTTGTAGATTGTTTTTATGATTTAATCTTTTGTGCAAGTTTTGTGAAAGTTGTGTGACGATAGATGGAGATAAAGCAAGTGTAACAAGGAGTACTCGGGAGGAACCACAATCAATTACTGGACTAAGCACTATCGGTCCTTCAACTAAGAACCATCTAGCTATCGCTATCGACAATCCTTCAGTTTAGAACCAGCAAGCTAGTAACATAGAACTTCATACCACAAGAGATGACCAAACCCACACCAGGATGCTGACTCAACTATAAGCTAAGGATAATGTTCAACTGCTAACACCAGTTCCCTTTGTTGGCCTAAACACAAACCAGTTCCACCTTACCTAATTTCTCATCCTCAATGCATACCTTACCTAGTGTACCTAACCTCGAGCAAAATCTTATAAGCCTCAACCAGTAAGCCAATTTACCTATGCAAACACCATTCCGATCTTCAGTCATGGGTCCTACTCAACAAGTGGAGCTAATAGAACAATACAACACTGCCAACTCTAGACCTTATGCAAATGCCTTACAGAAAACCCAAATGACTTACGGATCAAACTTGAAAGACAAAGGCAAGCTAGGAGAGAAAATGAAGTTAGCACTACAAGAAAAAATGCCATATTTGGCGGTCTTTGACCGCCAAATATGTATATATTTTGCGGTCTTGAAAACGCCACCAATGGCATCGCCAAATATAGTCAATTTAGCATATTTGGCGGTCATGAGACTGCCAAATATGCACATGACTATACTTGACGGTTTTTGGCCGCCAAGTATAAATAATTTTAAAAAATTAAAAAAAATATATACTTGACAGTTTTTAACCGCCAAATATGCACCTAACTATACTTGGCGGTTTTTGACCGCCAAGTATAATAGGTTTAAAAATTAAAAAATATATACATGACGGTTTTTGACCACCAAGTATAATAGTTTCAAAAATTAAAAAAAATATACTTGGCAGTTTTTAACCGCCAAGTATTTGAAAAAATTAATATATGTATATATATATATATATATATATAATAGGTATCATTGTTAAATAATACAATTTTATAGCATTCTTTGTCCATACACTAATCTGATTGCAGTGAGTAGAAATTGCAAGTTGAATGAAATCTATGTACAGCTCCCACCTTTAATTCATATTATATTGAAGACCACGAGAATAAGACATTCATTCCAATAAAGCATATCCCTTTTCCTTCAACCTTCCTCCCAGTCAATATCATCCTTATCCTCTCCAGAAGCCTCGGCCTTAACATTCAAGTCATTGACCTTGAAACTTTCACTTGTGTTGCCTGTAGTAATACAAAGGGAAATGGTTGATGAATAATGCCTAACAAACTAGTGTTAAATAGTAAGATCTAGGAACAACAAAATCCAATGCAAAAGTACTAGAAATATAATCCATTGTATAATGGCCATATATAAATGTGTTTGAAAAAGACAAACAAACACCTACATGCAAATTGTTTAAGCATATTACTTTGTGTCAATAACAAATACACAAATATGATGTCTACACAACACACCATAGATTAATTTAACTCTATAGCATTACTTGATGGTTTTCTTTATGACTTGACATTTCTGGGGAAAAAGACCTCCATAAATAAGCTTGAATTGACAATAAGATTTCTTTTCCACCAAAATGACAACAAAAAAGCCCAACAAAATTCACATGTAATTTACGATCCCAAATGAAAAATTCTCACAAACTATGAACATTTTCTTTATGTTGAATTTCCAGAATCTAGAAATTTAATAATGTAATTAGCAACCCATAACATTATAGTAACACATTATCATACTAAATTAAACTGACATTTAAAACCGGTTACCTGGCAGTAGAGCCTCTTCCCAATCAACATCATCATCTCCCTCATCCTCTTCACGTTTAGACTTCATGCCCACTTGACGATTAGAAGACATTCCATAGAGACCATCAGCAATGGCTGTGTTTGAAAGTTCAAGTTGTTTCTTAGCAGCTTCTAGTTCCTGTTGTTTCTTAAGCAGAGCAGCATAATAAGCTATAATATACTCATCCTACAACATGAGTAAATATGTTATACATTGAGCAAATGAGATGGAGAAAGAAAGAATCCAGATCACAACAAGAAAAGTAATAATCTCATTGCACTAGCCTATATATTATGTTTATCATCTTCAACAGTAGACTTCTTGTCGTTTGAGAATCCTCCAGCTGCTGAACTCCCATCCATCTTTTAAACACATGCTTGACCTCTCCACGTTGTTCCTTTGTGAGATTCATCCCTTGCTTGATCATCCAAGGTGGCAAAATTTTCACACACTCACGCTATCAGTTCTAACAATGTTCAAGGGAAAATATTAATGTTTTGTACTCATTCTTACAACCAATGATAGCCCCTGATGTGGCTAATACAAATCACTGATCTCGGCTCTCTTAACTCTCAGTTAATTCACTAATTCTCTAGGTACATAAAATGCACTGGAATATCAACAAAGTGCAAACATGTGCAAAAAAGGCTAACATAGAGTGCATTAACTTGAAATGTGTCACTGGCATACTTTCAAAGATTAAGCTAAATAACAAACTAATAGATATAAAAATGAATTAAAGCCACCCATAAACATCCATTTACACTAATTAAGATTATAAAATGTTAATTTGCAGGAGAGCTACCTTTAAAACAAGCTGCTGTTGTTATCTACCCAGCAAAGTAATTCATTTCTGAATGGCAAGAGGAATTCATTTCTTTGGTCTACGCTTTCTAACACCTGTAAAAGTGCAGGGTCCAAACTCCAAATTGCATGTCTGATTAAACAATCAAACTGGAATAACATTTAAATAAAAGACACGAGTAATAATTAAAAAAAAATCAACTACAAAACTGGCTGGTTTAAAACCATTTCGTGACAAAATTTCTGTTAACCCAAAATCAGAGATATGCACAATCCGACTCCAATAATATCTACAAAACTCATTGGATACAGTACAGTACCACTTTAGAAATCTTCTCGATCAGCCAGTCCTAGAGTCACCCTAGAGTCATACAGTGGACAGACCCCACAGCATTTCACCATGTAACTTTTGCCCGGGCTTCTGCTTTCAATATTCCAACTGAATGTGCTGAACTCAAATAACACAGTCCTAGAGTCACCCTGAAGTAGTGTATAGATACAAGGACTATAACCTAGTAGTGTGTTATTTGACAAAACAAGCCCATCAAAATTGTTGACAGTTTCGGATTTGACATCCACCTTCTCCTGGAGTGTTGAGACAAGCCCATCCAAATATACATATATATATATATATATATATATATATATAAAATCATCCAAACAGATTTGCACCACAAGCATGCACAAGAAGATAATTAGTCATATTTGAGTAATGTCAGATTGGCCCCAATTAACTCATTTACACTTGAGAGCTTGCATAAATGGTAATGACTACTGTAATTATGTGACAGTAAATCATATATGCAAGAAGGGCCAGTTTACATAACCAAACAATTTATCCTATCGCAAAGCAACTGGGTGAAAGTGGGAGGCGTACTTTTCTGGAAAAGCAGCAGAGTTGAAAGGACACATATGACTGACTTCTTTTAAATTTACATTACTGTAAAGCAGTTTCTTGTTACTGCTATAAATCACAGTTGGCCTATCTGACACAGCGAATACATGTGTAGTACTCTTAGATGAGAAAGTATGGAGTGTTATTGGCTGGGTTCCCGGAGACCTTTTTCCTATCTGTCAACTCACCAGTATTCATGTTCAATAGAAAATTTAAAAGATGACCATATCCAAGCGCACATAGCAAGTAAGATATATGAAAAGGAGTAGTAAGAAACTTATTCCATGGATAAAATCAATAATAAAAACAATACAACAATGCAAAAATATCAAAGCAGCATACACCTTTACTCCATACATCCACCCATCTATGCTCAAGAATTGATTTCATTCTCAACTAAAGGCCATAGTAGTGTTAATCACATACTTGGTGATTTGATGTGAAGTTTCATTTTAAATAATATGTGAAACCAGTTTTCACAAGCCACATTTCCTACAATGGCGTGGAGATCTGCTCATTAAGTAAATCAGCCAAAATAATTAGAAGAAAGTTCTAGCACATGCATACCCCTTCAAAGGCACAAAGAAGCACAGAGTGATGGATTGTACTAGAGAGTTTACCACTGTTTTAATGAATTTCACGATACATCCACAACCAAAAATTTTATTCTTCTTTAAGCCATGCACATGTACAAGTTCCACATAGATGACTACTGATTTCCCAACTATTTAGCTTGTTTAACTATCACCAACCCAATTAAGTTGAAGGACAAATTTCAATTACCTTGTGATTGTGTTTCAGAGACCTTAAACACTCTCTCATTTGATCAAACTTTGTAAAAGACAAAACAGGTGAAGTGTTCTGCAATTTTTAAAGATCCAAAGCAAATAATGTCAGCTTACAATGTAGGATGAGAAGCAAAACTCCTTTTTAATTTTTTGGCCAACCACACAGTCCATAGACTCCATACCGTTACATCGGGCACAACTGGTCTAGAACTGTTTACAGCTGCTCGGTTTTGTGATGGATTCTGCCCTCTTTCTAGCTGTGAAGATGTACATTTTGGAACCATAAACATTTCAGAACAATAATACTCCAAACTCCATACAAGTAACATAATATCTACAGAACATGTTTACTTTGATCCCAACCAAATGAATTTGATGCTGTCCAGTGTTTTGCAACTGGCAGAAACTTCATGTATTGTACATTCTAGGGATATTTTTCTTATGAAATTTCTTATTTCTACCTCTTTTTCATCTTTGGCAGGGTGCTAGGCTGTTAGCATTACTTCAAAAAGTTGAGTAACAGAAAAATATTATCAGCATGGAAATAGGATGATAAATCCGATGAATAGAAGTCTTAAAAAATTTTGAAGCAGATAATTTCCAAACTCCAATCTACTGAGGCTGAAATGTAAACTTGAAGAAAATCTGTATTGTGGTAAGAATGAAAGCACCTTATCTGCGTCTAGTTTTTCAAGTATTTTCTTCCTTGCTCTTTTCTCCTCCTCTTTCTCTTTTTTCCTCAGGGCTAAGAAACTGATAACACAGCCCACCCAGGAGTCAAAATAAAAATATTTTATAGAAGAAATGAAGTCATAAAACTCCCATGCGAGCAGAAATTGCAGGGAAGATACATACTGTTTTCTTTCATTTGCCTCTGCAATTCGTTTTACCTCAAATAGTTCCTTAGCTGCTCTTATCATTTCTTGTAAAATATGTAGCAGCTAGTAAGTAGACTAGATAGCCTTGATGCTAGGGAGCTCAAATTAACAACAGAAGATATAGAATGTTTGGCATACGTTAAAAAATTCCAATCAAACTCTTAACAAAGGCTTAGAATACCAAATTGATAGCTACATGAAAGAATGGCAATGAAATTCCTGGAGATGAGAACCAATCAACCAACCTCAGGCAAATTATAAAATGAGGTAATCAAATCATAGTGGAAGAAATGTTTAGAAGTCATAGCAATCCTAGAAGTAAAACAATCCCTGACACCAAAGCATCTCTACAAATGATCATATCATCCAGATTTCTCACTGGATTCTGGCATAATGTAATTGATATTTCATCAAACAACAGCAAAAACATTTATCTCCCAGGCACCAAATTATCATTGCATAATCTTAATAAGGCAAAAAGGAAGAAAGTAATGGTAACTGTGAAACACTGCAGGAAGTTGGTTATCTATTTTATCTTACGGGACTGTTATGAATGTACATTTTAAAGGCACACAAAGGGGCCTTACCAAATTCAAGAATTTCATAAAAGGGAAATTATCATAGAACAAAACATAGAAATATCTCCAAACTACCTTCTCCCTATCTCTTTCCAATTTCTTTTCTTCTTCTTCTTTCTTCTGGCGAGCTCGATCCCTAACAATGAGCAGTATCAAAGAAAAATGAAAAAGAAAGAATAAGAAAGTAATATCAAGGCAGAAAAACATCTGAGGTTGAAAACCGGAAAGAGTCTAAATTTGCAATAATTGATAATGAAAGAAGAAATATATTGCAGAGGTTTTCATCACTTAGGAGATCCTATCAGAAAAGGGAAAACCTTAATTGCTGTGCTTTCATTTTAATTTCTTCATCTGTCATATGATTTGGTTCAGGGGACTCAGTGTCAATGTTGATTGCTACCTGAATTGAATTGAACAGATGAGAAAAATAACATCCTGAGACAGCACAAGGAGGATCAGGTCTTCTATCAGTCTTCTACACACGTGATCTTTCATACTTTTCTCATTTGAACTTTTAATTCTGTTAGTTTCCTAAAATAAACTATAATATCTAGTGGGCTAGCTCTTCTTTAACCTACCATATCACATATGAAGTAGCCACAAAATTAGACTTTTTATATGACTAGCACAGGCATTTTAAGAAAGGAACACAATCTTTAATATCAAAGATCATACCAGAGGCACCTTATCAGTTTTTGCATCATTTTCATGATCCATGATCCAATTTACCGCATCTTCAACACTAGAATTACCTTTAAGAAATTAAAAATAGTTAAAAAAAACAGAATTGAAGGTTTATCAAATCAGTTCCATCTACTTGAAACTTTACAACACATTCAAGCGTTAAACTTGATATTGAGAACGAAATAAAGAATTCCCATAAAACTGATGAAGAGCAATGCGTCAGTGCGTGTGGAAAGCAAGGTTGTACGTACCTTCATTAATACAAATCCAATATCTGGGTTCTCTTCCCATGATTCATACAATCTCTTCAACCGAGCCACCTAAAATATATATATTAAAAAAAAACCAATTCAGTCTTTTTGATCGGCAACGAACTATGAACCAAATCAACAAAAAGAAGCACGAATTGATCTTACTTCTAATAAGTGATTTTTAAATGAGAAAGATACAAATGAAGCAAAATTGAGAGACGTACCTTTCGCTTCTAATAAAAGTGCCCTAAACTTTCCACTGACAATCACCTCAAATCCCTTGGCTCCACTTTCCATGATGAACCTCAATACACCATAGCAAGCCCTGCGAACAGCAAGACCACCAAGGAGCTTGTAGCGGAGAGATTCAGCCTGACTAATGGCACAGAGGCCTCTGTTATGGACCTTCTCGGCGTAAAGTTTGACGTTGTTCTCTGGGAACCTGAACCTCTTCTACACAACCGAGGTCATCTCTCTAATCCTCCTCCCTTACTCGCTGAGAACGTTCTGCATGCGGATGGCTTTGATGATGATCTTGGTGCTCATGGGAGTTACTCTAACCTCTACATCAGAGTAACCGTCCTCGGCCAGCTCTCTAGTCAATACCTGGTTAAGTTCAGCGAAGAACACTCCATTGGCAATGAACTTTCGCTTCTTGCTGATTTGAGTTACCATATTGATTAAGTTGCAGAAAAAATATCTGAGTTAGTAAGGTGGCTCCCGCGCAGCTCTGCTCCGCCAAATAGCCGTTGATGACTTATGGGTGAGTGAGGTAAGTCATTGAGGTGGTGATGCATGGTGAGTGAAGAAGTGATCTATGATGGCTAGGGCAAAAGTGAAACATAAGAGAGAAAGAAAAGAGGGAGGACAAAACGAATGAGGGAAAAACGGGGGAAGAGACAAAACCCCTTTTTTTGTTATATAGTTGTCACACATTTAAAATATGATAAATATGTATAAAATTAAAGTATAAAAGTGACAATTATAAAGAAACAGTAGGTTTGAATTTTATACATGCGTTATAGGTGGCAGATTTTTAGAAAACTGCCAAATAAAAAAAAAATCAAAGTAACAAATATTAAAAAAATTCTTATAGTGTAGGTAGGGGAGAGTTGGTGTTCGCAACAACTAAACCATACCAATACTGTTTGGGTGGCAATTATTAGGGCAAGTAAGGAGCCACAACAATCTCACTCCCCATCGCTTATCAATAGCCACAACTCGTGCCATCCCTCAAGGCCACCTAACTACTGCCATTACTCACGCAGCCTCTCATGGTCACCTAATTGCGGGGGTTACCCAAGCGGTTCCTGAAGGCCACATAACTATAGAGGTTGGCCAAGAAATGTCTTAAGGACATCTAGGTGTAGGTGTCACCCATGATGCATATCTTAGTCACTACACTTAGACTTAGTGGGGATGAAATCATAATTATGGGAACTACGATCATGAACATGAGGAATATGATGAGTACCTACTAGAAGGCTCTTATGATTCACACAATAAAAAGGAAAGAATACACATGTTTACGCTCAAAATATACTGTGGATATTACAATATAGATTGAGATGTTGATCCCATGAGGAAGCTTTCAACAAAATAAGTTAGTAAAACAAAAATACTAAAACGATAATAAAGATTTAAAATTTAACTTTGAAGTGATTTGTCGTAGAGAGAATATAATGCATAAAAATTTGAACAAACAACTAATGATAAGAGGAGCAAGGCTTTGAGAATCACTAATATGTTTTGTAAATCTATTTCTCCATTGTGATTCAACATTTATGACTTAATTGAAAGTTTTACATCCCAAACATTCAATTGGAAGACATGTATAGTATAGCACAGTTTGAAGACGAATGTATTAGGTATGAATAAACTCTTTATAACAAGATCCACACACAATGTTTGTTGTTACAAACTATCCAAGATCGATAATATATCATTGACAATATTACAGTAAAAGATAAGTTTATAAAACAAAACTACGAGTAACAATTATAATTTAAAAAGCATCACATAAAGAAAACATGATTGAATTTATATGAGACTTGAAAATTATAATTTCTGGATTTTAGAAAAGTAAAAGATGAGAAAGAGTTTAAGACATGCACAAATATATAAACTTTATAGCCCTTGAGGAAGAATCAAAGTAGAGAAATTGTCACGCCTTAAAATCTCTTATTTAGAGACTTTAAGGGTGATTGATTAAGAAAAATAATAAAAAGACATCATCAATATCTCACTTTTTTTTAAAAAAATCATTTTCCAATTCATACATATATTTATACATATCACATGAATCCATTACAACATCTAGCTACTTGTTCAAGATAAACTTTACATACACTGATGACCAAACTTAGCCATAGGTTGATAATCACATAATAAAATTTCCTATCACGATTTAGGCTAGTCAAAACATTTCCCAAAACCATCGCATGCATGTAAACGCCAGACTCCCTAGGAAAGCTCTGAAGCACCACTAGTATGAATATCTTTTTGTGCACCTGTGGAAGGAGGGGGTGTGCATATAGTCCAATAGGAAAGATTCTAACATTATACTAAATCACAAGCATTCAAACAGTTATTCAATTACATAGTTACACAACCAATTATAATAAGTCAAGCAATCATTCTCATTCACACATCAAGGTATCACTTATTCACTTGACAATCAAAATTTTTCATCTAATGTTTCTCTTAGACCTGTATTCAAACGACTCATCCAAGGTCTAACATTTCAAGTTTATAATCGTGTTCTCCTTGGATCCGTATCTAAAACAGCCCATCCAACGTCCAACACATCGAGTTTATATTCGTGTTCCCCTTGGATCCATATCCAAAACGGCCCATCCAAGGTCTAACACTAAGAATTTTATATCTGCCTTTGGATCCGTATTCAAAACGGCCCATCCAAGGTCCAATGCATACACTTATAAACCTTTCATATAATTTCTAAAATAAGTCTCAAGGCTATACAGTTTTTATGAAAAATCCAGACCTGGCTGGAGGGGTGCACACGGGTCGGGTCGGTTCTGTAATTTCACTCGACACTCGACACTTTCATAACTCGACACTCGACACTTACATATCAAGTCGTGTCAGATTCACAACTGACACTCGACACTTACATAGTCGTGTCGGATTCACTTGACACTTGACACTTACATAGTCGTGTCGGATTTACTCGTCACTTGACACTCGATATTGTTGACCCAGTATGGCAACCCAAGAGGGGGGGTGAATTGGGTTTTTATTTATAAAAACGGATTTAGAAAACTTTTCTTGAAAGATCAAAATTATTTAAATCTTTCTTTAAGAACAAAGGTGAAGAAGATGAAAATAGAATGCAATCAAGAGAATGGCAATAAAGAACAATCACAAGTGCAAGTAAATGTAAAGAGGATAGGGATAGAGAGAGTGCAAACTCGATTACGTGGTTCGGCAAACCTTGCCTACGTCCACGGGCTCCTAGCTCCACGAGCTAAGCTTTCCACTAAGTTGTAGAAATCTTTACAACTTGCTTGATAAACAACCTCACCAAGACTTTTTCTTCCAACTCTTGATAACACCACACCAAGAGTTCTTCTTGATGAACAACCTCACCAAGGCAACTTCCTTCAACTCTTGATAACACCACACCAAGAGTTCTTCTTGATGAACAACCTCACCAAGGCAACTTCCTTCAACTCTTGATAACACCACACCAAGAGTTCTTCTTGATGAACAACCTCACCAAGGAAACTTCCTTCAACTCTTGATAACACACAACAAGAGTTCTCTCAAGGATAACTATTATCCTTTACAAGAATATCTCACTCTCACCACAATACAAGAACAAGGATAATTTTTACAACAAAAGTACAACTCTCTTCAAAGAGTAGATAAAGAATATAAAAGCTCTCTAGACTTGATATTTCTCTTGTTTTTTGCTTGATAGATGCTTCTCTTGCTCTTTGTTTCTGAATGCATAGGAGAAGGGCTTCTTTTATAGGCAAATGGGATGAACTTAATCAAGTGAAGACACCATCTCCAAATTTTCTGCCCACCATAAAAACCGTAATCTTGTCTGCCATTTTTCTTCTTTGTGTCAGTCCACCGAATTGCATGTCAATTATGTCAGCCTTCTGTTTGAAATTTGAATTTTTTCAAAACATATGAAATGTTATTCATTAAGTCATCTTTCCAATGCCATAAGAATCAAGTCATTTTGATTTTTCTAGCTCAAGATATGTCCAATGGAGTATTCGGTGCTCATGTCAGCTACTTCCATTTATCTTTCAAATTACATGATGATTTGGACAACCTTGCACTTGAAATTTGAATTTCATTAAAACATGTGAAATTTTATAAATTGAGTAAGCTTTCCAAAGGCTCAAGAATCACATCATTTGGATATTTGTAGGGATATATATGATCAATTGATTGAACATTGCTCATGTGTCACATTCCTTAAGTCAATCCTTGTTCTTAAACTTTGGTGCCTTTAACCTGTAGTCTTCTCCTTAGCTTCAACACTTTATTTTAATAAGCCTCTTCTTGATTTTAAGATTATTTCAATGATCTTACTCTTGCACATAAATAAATATGTTAGTAAATCTCAATTAATCAATGTGTATTGTTATCATCAAAATTATCATGTAGCCTTAGGGCTAACAGATATCAAAACGAATTGGGTTTTATTTATCAAAACGAATTTATAAAACTTTTCTTGAAAGATAAAAATTATTTCACTTTTTCTTTTGAGAATAGAAGTGAATAGATGAAAATAGAAGTTATCTAAGATGCAATCAATAGAATAATAATATAATCTCAAGTGCCAGTAAATGTAAAGAGTATAGGGATAGAGAGAGTGCAAACTCAATTTACGTGGTTCGGCAAAACTTGCCTACGTCCACGGGCTCCTAGCTCCTCCACAAGCTAGGCTTTCCACTAAGTTGTAGAAATCTTTACAACTTGCTTGATGAACAACTTCACCAAGACTTTTTTCCTTCAACTCTTGATAACACCACACCAAGAGTTCTTCTTGATGAACAACCTCACCAAGGAAAGAGTTCTCTCAAGGATATCTGTTATCCTTTACAAGAAGATCTCACTCTCACACAATATAAGAACAAAGAAAAGTTTTTACAACAAAAGTACAACTCTCTTCAAAGAGTAGATAAAGAATATAAAAGCTCTATAAACTTGATATTTCTCTTGGCTGTTTTGCTTGATAAAATGCTTCTCTTGCACTTGTTGAATGCATGGGAGAAGGGCTCCTTTTATAGGCAAATGGGATGAACTTAATCAAGTGAAGACACCAACTCCAAATTTCTGCCCACCAGAAAAACAGAAATCTTGTCTACCATTTTTGTTAATGTTTCGTTTGAAATTTGAAAATCTGCAAAACATAAAAGATCTGTACATTTTAATAAGCTTTCCAACGCATCAAGAATCAAGTCATTTGGATATCTGTAGCTCAAGATATGCCAAAACACCATTCAGTGCTCATGTGACTTGATTTTTCCTCCATGTGTCAGTCCACCGACTTGAATGATAATTCTGTCAGCCTTCCGTTTGAAATTTGAAATTCTTCAAAACATAAAAGATCTTCATATTTGAATAAGCTTTCCAAAACATTAAGATTCAAAGAATTTGGATATCTCTATCTTAAGATATGGCCAAAACACCATTCGGTGCTCATGTGAGTTGATTTTTCTTCTCTGTGTCAGTCCACCGAATTGCATGTCAATTATGTCGGCCTTCCATTTGAAATTTGAATTTTTTCAAAACATATGAAATGTGCCCCATTAATTCATCTTTCTAATGCCACAAGAATCAAGTCATTTTGATTTTTCTAGCTCAAGATATGTCCAAAGGAGTATTCAGTGCTCATGTCAGCTGGACTTCCATTTGTCTTTCACTTTGCATGATGATTTGCAGACGATTTGCACTTCAAATTTGAATTCTTTAAAAACATATGAAAATGTATAAGTTGAGTAATTTTTACAAAGGCTCAAGAATCACATTATTTGACATTTGGTACGAGAAATATATGACAATTGACAGACATTGAGATATATCACATTCCTGTGAATCAAACCTTGTACTTAAACTTGATGCCTTAACATGTAGCTTCTCCTAAGCTTCAACACTTCATTTTAATAAACCCCTTCTTGATTTTATAATTATTTCAATAATCTTATTCTTGCACATAAATAAATATATTAGTAACTCTCAATGAATCAATGTGTATTGTTATCATCAAAATTATCATATAGCCTTAGGGCTAACAATCTCCCCCTTTTTGATGATGACAAACCATTGATTGCTTTAAAATAATATCTAAAATCAAGAATGAAAATGAAATCAAGAATAAACAAAAAGAGAGCAATTGTTATAAATACAAGCAATCCAACCATTTCTCCCCCTTTTTTTATCATCAAAAAGATGTAATCAAATTAATTACTCCCCCTAAATATATTCTCCCCCTTAACATATGTTACCATTCAAAGATTATCAAATAAAAGAAAAAATTAAGATATATCCAACATGCCTAATTCTCTTCTAATTATGCAAAATCTATCTTGACTAAGGGGTTTAGTAAAAATATCAGCTAATTGTTTTTCGGTGGGAACAAATTCTAAAGAAATATTACCTTTTTGCACATGATCTCTAATAAAATGATGTCTAATCTCTATCTGCTTAGTCCTAGAGTGTTGTATGGGATTTTTTGAAATGTTAATGGCACTTGTATTGTCACATTTGATGGGAATGTGATCAAATACCACACCATAATCTTTTAAAATTGTTTCATCCAAAGAGCTTGTGCACAACAACTTCCTACTGCAATATACTCGGCTTC
>SNVD02007334.1:0-28513 GCA_013180625.2 Boswellia sacra | reverse complement strand
TTTTGGAATCGCCGAATTGGTGCTTCCTCCATTGCTAAAAGTGCTCTAAACTTGTGTAAGACAATGATGTACGTTAGGTATTATGCGATTCAAATGCAATACAGGTTATGATATGACATTTCAAAATATGCAGCATGGATATATAACTCTTAAATTTGACACATGGGGACATAATTTCGGTGGGAGTTGCTCGATGCAGATTTATCGCCCCAAGATTTGAAAAAAAATGAGATATGCTTTCGGCGGGGTTTGACAAAACCTACACACTTGTCTCCCATGTGAAGCATGGACAATGGACATACACTTTCGGCGGAGTTTGACAAAACCGCCACACTTGTCTCCCACGTGAAGTATTAAAAATGGAGATACACTTTCGGCGGAGGTTGACAAAACCTCCACACTCACGTGAAGCATTAAAAATAGAGATACACTTTCGGTGGAGGTTGACAAAACCTCCACACTTGTCTCCCACGTGTACTTATGCCATAGGGTAGTCATATGGTTTGTCAAAAAGAAAACTTGAAATTAAAACAAACAAAAGCAACAAACAACAACAACACAAAAACAACATTGATAATCAGATCAAACGAAACAAGAAGAAAATAAAATTCGACAACAACAACACACATTCAAATATACAAGTAGTTGTGATTGTAGCTCACATCTTCCTCTGGTTTTACGTCCAGTAACGGCTGAAATGCCTTCTATGAGTCAGGGATTTGCTTCCCATCCAGTTTTCTTATAAACTGGCAAAAAGGGTCGTTTTTAGTCAGATTCCCTAGACTATAACACTGCAATTCATCACGAAATTGTGTCCATAGATTAAGCAATTCACGCTGAACAAGTCCACAAGAATGTGACTCGAGAGTTAACAAAATATTCTCCAGCGACTCATTACTCAAACCATTCTTAATAAATGAAAGTTTATCTTCTCTATTCCTGGACGAAAAACCTAATTAACGACAAGTCTGGTTACAATTCCATCTAGCACATTTATAACATACTTGTAACCTTTTCGCTCTTCGCCTCTTGGCGCAGTAGCTCTTTCCTAGACCAGGCATGTATTTTGCGAGATTAATGTCCGGCTCACCGGACAATCTCACCTTGGCTTCGATTAGCCATCGGATATCAACAGGCACATTTAGGAGCATCAATGCCCAAAGTCTAGTCATCCGTACTTTATAAATTTTAAACACAGCATTGTGAGGAAGTGAAGGGAAATATTTACGAAGGTTCGACAGAAAGATATCGGCATCCATTGAAGAGGAGAAAAGGAGAGCTATTACCGATAATGCGATTGATTTTGTTTTTCTCCAAGATATGCACGTTTTAAACCTTCGAGCAATGACTTTAGCTCCCGTTTGGATGTTTCCTCAAGCTGTTGCACAAATGAGCTCAAAGCACAGAATAATCAAATTAAACAAAAAGAAGGAAAAGAAAAGAGCAAAAACGAAACTAAAGACACATAAAAGAGATAACAACACAATAGCAAACAAAAGTCAAAAACAAGTAAAAGAAATATAAAAAACAAATAAGACAGATGGCAAAGAGAGATAAAACCTGATCAATTTGATGGCCTACGAAAGGAATCTCCTCGAGACATAAAAATCGATCATTATTACCTTATTTTATTTTTCTTTTCTTTTTTTATTTATTTTTTTAAAAACATTGGGTTGTTTCCCAATAAGCGCTTGGTTTAACGTCCTCAGCCCGACGTTGGTTCCATCATGGCAGGGTCCAATCTTCGCTATGCTTCTCTAGTGGGCTTGGATCCTTTTTTCAAAAAGATATGGTCCATGCATATGGCTGGGCCTTGGATGTCAACAATCATCCACCCAATAGCTGTTTTGTGATCTCTAAGTACTCGGCGAGTTTCTCTTCTTGTAGTGGTGCAAGGACATGCATGTTAACTGGCAAAGGATCAGTCTATCAAGAATCCATGCTTCAAAAGGATCTGGAAGAGGCTTAAGCTCCAAGGTAGGGGCTTTCATCATAGAAGGCAGAATTTTCACATTAGATAAAGGAAATTGAATGTACGAAACATCATACCTATTTGTGGTTATTGCTATGGTCTCATCTAAGCTTGCCACAACTTTCTCCATTTCTTTGGACACTGTATCAACCTTCTTGATCCTTGTAATTTTCTGTCCCTATGTGCTCACTAAAAACCACTTCCAATCCATCTTTGTGAGTTAACTCAAAATGTTGTTGTGGCAAAGAATCAATAACATCAACTGCAAAAACAGAATGCAAGTCACTAGGGTACCTCATTGTCTAAAAAATATTGAAACGAATCACCTCGCCATCGAATTCCATGGTGAGAGTGCCATCATGAACATCAATCTTAGTTCGAGCAGTTTTCAAGAATGGTCTCCCCCCCCCCCCCAAAAGAATGGTGTTGAATTAGGAGAGTCTAATCCTCCATTTCAAGAACCTAGAAGTATGCTGGCGAAAACCAATTGATTACCGCACAAGCACATCTTCCACAACTCCCTTGGGATATGCCTTAGAACGATCAGCAAGTTGAATGGTAATAACAGTTTCCGCAAGAGGTCCAAGATTTAAAGAAGCATAAATAGAATATGGCATGATATTAATAGATGCTCCTAAATCTAACATAGCTCTTTCAAACTTGGTTCTACCAATGGTGCATGAAATGGTGAATGTACCTGGATCTTTGCATTTCGGAGGAATTTTTCTTTGTAGTATAGCTGAAACATTTTCCCCCACGCTTACTTTCTCATTTCCCTTCAACTTTCTCTTGTTGGTGCATAACTCCTTGAAAAATTTTGCATAACGAGGTACTTGCTTAATAGCATCCAGAAGTGGTATATTTACCTCGATCTTGCGAAAAGTTTTCAAGATTTCCTGTTCTTGTTCCTCCTTCTTTGATTTTGCAAATCTGCTAGGAAAAGGTGGAGGAGTAACATATGAAGGAATTTGAGTTTTAAGGTCTATCTTAGAAGATGATGTTTTGTTCATGGTGGAAGTGGTGTCATCCCCTTCATTAGTTTGTGACTTTTTTTGTGGAACTTGTAATTGCTTTCCACTTCTCAAAGTGATTGCACTAGCATTCTCTCTTGGATTGATCACTGTTTGAGAAGGTAATTTTTCTAAGCTCTTGCTCTCGAATTTGCTCATGTTAGTAGCCAATTGTCCCATTTGATTTTCCAGGTTTTGGATACTTGCCCTAGTTTCCTGCTGAAAATGCATTGTGTTTTAGTAGCAAGTAAGTTAACAATGTACTAGGATCCATACCTGAGTTTTGTGGAGCTAGTTGTGGTCTGGTGCTGGTTGTGTTCCATTTGAAAGATTGCATGCATTTGATGATTGACACCTGAGTGGCTGATTGGTATGCATTTGAGTGATTGGTTGAGATTACTATAACTTGGCTTGGTTGTCTAGAAATACACCCATGGCATTGGCTTGTTCCGTATCTCCTTCTGCAAAGTTGGGACACCCCCCCCCCCCTTTTTGTGGGTTGGATGACCCCGTGTAGAAAATATCCAACAATACATAAGATTGATGCATATGTCCTACAGCCATCTTTTATACCAGAGAGGTAAGCTCAGGGAAAGTTGTTGTTCAATGTTTGGGGTACTACCTCATTACTCTCCTTGGAGTTGTGGCTCAAATTGGCCGCTGAATTGTTGGGAGTTTACTGCCATGTCGCTAATCAAACGTCTTGCAACATTCGGTGTTTTATTAACCAGTGCTCCACCACTAGCAGCATCAATGATACTCCTTTCCATTGGTAGGAGACCCTCATAGAAATATTGAATTCGGAGTCCATCACTAATTTGATGGTTTGGACAGCTAGCACATAACCTTCTAAATCTCTCCCAATATTCATGAAGTGATTCTCCATTGTGTTGTCGAATGCCACTAATATCTTTTTTAAAGTTTATAACTTTCAAAGTGGGAAAGTATTTCTCTAAAAAGAGTTTACTTATCTCATTCCACGTGGAATGGTACCCGATCGTAGATAGTATAGCCAATCTTTCGTCGAATCTGCTAATGAGAATGGAAAAGCTCTCAATTTTATTTGCTCCTCAGACACGCCAGTTGGCTTCATAATTGAGCATACCACATGAAATTCTCTGAGGTATTTGATAGGATCCTCTCCTGCAAAACCATGAAATGTAGGCAAGAGACGAATTAGTCCAGATTTAAGCTCAAATTCTACCTCAAAATTGGTGCTTATGCATAGCGGTTGTTGATCAATAATTGGAGCCGCTAACTCCTTAAGAGTCTGATCGTTTTCCATCGCCATTGCTTTTGATTCAGATTTGATTGAACTACAAGAAGATGGGAGGGAAGTATATCGTGCAAGGTCAAATTCTGGAGGTGGAGTTGAAATTGACCGATTTAGTCTTAAATTCGAGGATTGAAGAAACTCCTTAATTCTCTTAAGTCGTTGATCCGCTTCTCCCTCAGATATAAAAGCCTAAACACAAACAATAAGGAAATAACAATCAAGAATCAGTACTAAAAACAGAATAACAAATTGATTAGAAAATCAATCCCCGGCAACGGCGCCAAAAACTTGATGCGTTCGAAACTAGCAAGTATACTAGTCGCACAAGTAATAAAGTGATAAGTAAGATATCGTTCCCACGAGGATTGATTCTAATTGAATGTGTTATTTCCAGCAACAATAAACTAAACAGGGGGGATTTTTGTTGAATGATTTACTAAATGAAATAAGAATGCAAGTAAAGAATAACAAAACAGACAGTAAATTTGAATGAAAAATCAATGGGAGAAAGCTGGTTAAGGGATCCTTCTCTACCACAAGATATGGATTTGCGAATTAATTGTAGAATTGTCATCCAATTACACCATTGAAATTACCAACCATAGATAACAACAAGCTCTGTTATCCCAATCTTTCCTTACTTTGTTGTTAAACAAAACAGGCTCTTTATTTAATCTCTATCCATTAAAAAACCTAGAACAAGCTCTCTAAATTTAATTCAATGGATGCATTACGATAAGAAAGATAGGTTGATCTAAGCAATAAACACACAAGATCGGATTATTTAACTTAGGTTGTATTCTCCAATTGCAATCTCTGATCACAATTTTGCTACTAAGGATTAGAAATTCAAGACAATTACGGATCAAGATTTCCAGTCTAGCAATAGACAATATCCAGATTATATTCAGTTGGCCACCCAAATACAATCCAGCAAGCAATCATAAGCATTAAACATGGGAAAATACAAGCAACTTCAATTAGAGAATTGGATAACAATTCCTTGCACAATCAATTCACAAAAACCAGATCAAGGGCTTTGAAATCACCCTCAACCAATTCAGATTTAGTTACACATATTCAATCAGAATAACAAATACAATACAGAGAAATTCCAGAATTGAAAAGGAAAGAAAGAACTTAGCAAATCTTTGAAAATCTTCTTTGTAGATGAATCTTCTTGGAATTGTAGTTCCTCCTCTTTCAAAATCTTCTTTCTCCTTCAAGAACTCCAAGGGATGAGAGAAATCCAGAAATGCAGCCTCCTCCCACGTTTTCCCCCCTTCAAGTTCTCAAAATAAAACCCTAAAATGTTTTTAAATACTCTGCTACAGTAACCTGCTACAGTGTCCCGTATTATACATGCTACAGTGATTTGTGGAATTACATTTCTATACTTCTCACACTGTTTTGATTACAACTTTTGGTACACTGAATGGATTTCTAAACCGTAAATTTCTCCAGAAAATAGACTTCGAGAGCTTTCCAACGGTATATAACATGTCGTCAGGTTCATTGTATATCAATACAATTAAATCCGAGAAGATCACTGATAGCAGAGGTGAAAATGAGGGTTTTACTCTATTTTTGTGCAAGTTGCTCCAAAACTCCTACAAACATAAAAACACACAAAAACATAAAAATACCACGGAATATAGCAAAGAAACATGGACTAATTGATATAAAAGTAATACATAAATAGACACCTATCACTGACATTAATGGACAAAAATTCAAATTTGATTCCAATTTGAATAAGGAATTCTAATAGAATCAGGATTCCTGCCTTTGAAACTTTTCCCCCTCAATTCAATAATGCTGACATGGCATTTTTGACACATGGACACACAAGAAAATCAAATTTCGGATAAGCACAAAAGCATCGGGTGTTAAGAAAAAAGTAATAGAACAAAGTTAAAAATAACATAACAACAATATCTGAACATCATATGAATCATTCTAAGAAAGCATATTCAAGAGCTGTTTTATTTTCTTTTAATTATTTCATCACTTAATCCAATTGAGTGATCAACTTGAGCATTCTTCTTACACACACAAAAGTTAGCCTCAATGTGAATTTGCTAAATAATACAATAGCTTTCATACATGTATAGAGGTAGCCCTTTTCCATTTGAGTGGGTGACCTCACCATATTTCCTAGATACAATGAAGTTACTCCCAATGGATGGCTTTCACACATCATACACTGGTAGCCCTATTTGTATTTTTCAATTTTTGTACCAGTATTTTATCAGCCACATAATTTTATATCACAGCTCACACATACTCAATTAGAAGAAAACTTATGATATTACAAATACAAATAACATAACAACACACAGTGTTCATTCAGATAACTGACAGATGCCTAAGGCTTTTCTTAAATTTTCAAATCTTGTTGTATCCAACACCTTAGTGAACAAGTCAGTCAATTGTCTATCAGTGGAGATGTGTTCAATGTGTATCACCTTAGATTCTACTAGTTTCCTTATAAAATGGTATCTTATGTCAATGTGTTTTGTTCTAGAATGCTGAACAAGATTTTTGAAAATATTTATAGCACAAGTATTATCACAAAACACAGTTATGGGCTTTTGTTCAATACCATAGTCACCTAACATTTGCTTCATCCATAATAGTTGTATACAACAACTCTCTGCTGCTATATATTCGACTTCAGTAGACAAAGAAATAGAATTCTGCTTTTTGCTGTGCCATGAAACCAAGTTAGTACCAAGATGAAAACATCCTCTTGAGGTACTTTTTCTGTCATCTGCATTTCATGCCCAGTCAGCATCATTAAACCATGCAAGACAATCATTTGTATCTTTAGAAAACCATAATCCATGATCATATGTTCCATGAACATACCTGATGATTCTCTTAGCTGCTGCAAGATGTGATTCCTTTGGATTTGCTTGAAATCTTGCGCACAATCCTGCACTAAAGCATAAGTCCGGTCTACTTACTGTGAGGTATAGCAAGCTGCCAATAATACTTCTGTACAAACTTGCATCAATATCTTTCCCTGCATTGTCTTTCGAAAGTTTTAGATTAGTACTGATAGGAGTTTTCATAGGTTTTGCATTTTCAAGCCCAAATTTCTTTACAAGATTTTTAGCATATTTTGATTGAGATATGAATATCCCATCATTCATTTGCTTAACCTGTAATCCAAGAAAGAAATTTAATTCTGCTACCATGCTCATCTCAAACTCTTCATACATCAACTTAACAAACTCATTAGCTTTGCTTTGTTAGTTGATCCGAAAACAATGTCATCAACATATATTTGTGCAACAATAAGATAGTTAGATGCATGTTTGATAAACAAAGTCTTATCATTGCTGCCTCTTTTATAACCGTTGTTGATCAAAAAGTTTGTCAACCTTTCATACCAAGCTCTAGGAGCTTGTTTCAAACCATACAAGGCTTTGTGTAATCTGTACACAAAATCAAGATGTTTAGGATCTTCAAATCCTTTAGGCTGTTTGATGCGTTCGAAACTAGCAAGTATACTAGTCGCACAAGTAATAAAGTGATAAGTAAGATATCGTTCCCACGAGGATTGATTCTAATTGAATTTGTTATTTCCAGCAACAATAAACTAAACAGGGGGGGATTTTTGTTGAATGCTTTACTAAATGAAATAAGAATGCAAGTAAAGAATAACAAAACAGAAAGTAAATTTGAATGAAAAATCAATGGGAGAAAGCTGGTTAAGGGATCCTTCTCTACCACAAGATATGGATTTGCGAATTAATAGTAGAATTGTCATCCAATTACACCATTGAAATTATCAACCGTAGATAACAACAAGCTCTGTTATCCCAATCTTTCCGTACTTTGTTGTTAAATAAAACAAGCTCTTTATTTAATCTCTATCCATTAAACAACCTAGAACAAGCTCTCTAAGTTTAATTCAATGGAAGCAGTACGATAAGAAAGATAGGTTGATCTAAGCAATAATCACACAGGTTCGGATTATTTAACCTAGGTTGTATTTTTCAATTGCAATATTTGATCACAATTTTTCTATTAATGATTGGAGATTCAAGACAATTACAGATCAAGATTTCTAATCTAGCAATAGAAAACCACCAGATTATATTCAGTTGGCCACCCTAAATACAATCAGCAAGCAATCATAAGCATTAGATATGGGAAAATACAAGCAACTTCAATTAGAGAATTGGATAACAATTTCTTACACAATCAACTCACAAAAACTATATCAAGGGCTTTGAAATCACCCTCACCAATTCAGATTCAGTTACACATGTTCAAAAACATGGTAAATACAATACAACATGGAGACATTCCAGAAAATGAAAGGGAAGGGAAAAACTTAGCAAATTTGATGTAATTCTCTTTGGATTGTATTTCTTCCTCTTTCCAAGCTTCCTTTCTCCTTCAAGAACTCCAAGAGATGAAAGAATTCCAGAGCTGCAGCCTTCACCACGTTCTCCCCTCTTCAAGTTATGAAAATAAAACCCTAAAATGTGTTTAAATACTCTGCTACAGTAACTTGCTACAGTGCCCCATATTTAATAACATGCTACAGTGATATATGGAATTACAAATATACACTTCTTATACCATTTTTATCACAACTTTCGGTACACTACATAAATTCGTGAACCGTAAATTTCTCCAGAAAATAGACTTCGAGAGCTTTTCAATGGTATATAGCATGTTATCCGGCTAATTATACATCGATACAATCAACCCCGAGAAATTGGCTGACTAGCAGAGGTGAAAATGAAGGGTTTTACTCCATTTTTGTGCAAGTTGCTCCAAAACTCTTACAAACATCAAAACCACACAAAAACATAAAACTACCAAGGAATATAGCAAAGAAACATGGACGAATTGATATAAAAGTAATACATAAATAGACAACTATCAAATTCCCCCACACTTAGACTTTGCTAGTCCTCGAGCAACTAAAATGATACGAAACAAAACTAAACCGAAACAGAATCAAAGAAAAATTAAAACACACAAATGCTTCAACTTGCAAATAGGCCTCAAAGATTGTACTTAATTATAACCCAGGGAAAACTTCAAAATAATGCACTTGATCAACAATTTTATCTCAAATATTAGTTTCGCTTCACTTCAATTCCTCAAGTGTGTGTGTGCAGAGCCATTCTCACCTAATCACTTGTAACCCGGATGAGTTTATGCATAAAAATGAATCATATTTAATATTGAAGATGTGTGTATAAATGAACTCCATAGGCTTGCTTTCAAGTCACTCTCCACTAATGTAGACATGCACAACACCAAGGATCAAGTAGGACTTTATTAAGCTTGTAACGTTTGGCTTGGGTGAAGGTATGATAAAGGATATTAATTTGGCTCAAATCACCCACAAACACATAAATCATTCAAGACTATGTAGAGCTCAACCCTATAACACAACTTTATTTCAATTCACCCAGTTATTCCCCCAAACTTATTTAGAACACTCAATCTTTTTTTTTTTTTGTAGAAAACAAAAGAAAACTACACCCCCACACTTTGTTGTTTCATTCTTTTTAATAACACTTAAGGGTATAGATCTCTTATTCTTCTTCTTTTGTTCTTTTTTTTTCTTTTTTTTCTTTTTTTTCTTTCTCTCTCTTTTTTTTTTATTACACTTCCCCTCCCCCACACTTAAACAACAAATTGTCCTCAATGTGTAAGTACGTGGACGATAGGTACAGATTGGCTTTTTTTTTCTGTTTTTCTTTTTTTTTTTCCAAACATAATGGAACTCACTTGTATTGCTCATGATACATCCCAACCTCCTCTAACTTCCCAAAACCAGAACATAGCTCAGAATTTAATTGTGAATGATCTACCTGCTCATAGGTAAGGGATAAACTGTTTGGAACAAATTCATTTGAGGTTAGGAAATCTTTTAGTGAGTTAACAAAGAAAAAAGGCTTACAAAGGCTCAAAGGGGTAACTAGGGATCAATTTCAGTCAAGGTTGGCTATTAAGGCTCAAACGGTCCAAAGATGGCCTAAATCATTTCCCAATGTTGCACAGTCTAGGATTTCACCTCGAGTGACCATCAAACAAGTTCTAGAATTCATTGAAATCTGAAGAAACATTTAAATTACATCAACTTTCTCTAAGTGAACAAATAACTCAGTGATAATAGCTCAGTGCTCAATGTTGCGCAAGGAATCAAAAGCAAAGCGAAAACCAATAAACATTTTAAGCACACAGATCCATGCATCATTTATCATTTTTTAAAGAGTTATTCTTAATTCAATCATTATCTTATCATCGACCCACAAAATGCAAGAAAAGAGGTACGTGGCGTTGTTACACCTGAGTCAAGATGGTATATTTCAACAATCCTTAGGACCAGTAGCCCGCAGACTTAAGGTTTCCAGCCTATATACCTTTATTATGAAAGAACAAAACAAGACACTTCAACAATATGAAATAAACAAACTACAGATTTATTTAGAGAGAATGCGTTTCAAGGGTTAAAGAAACCCCACATTCTGCCATTCTCAAGTTTTTTCCACAATTTTTTTTTTTAATTGAAACTGATAAAGACTAAAACACATAACTACTCTAAATTACATAAAACTAAACTTACTCATAAAATAACAAAGTCCAACAAGTCAGCAAACACAAACAAGTCAGTTAGAATGGGTCTAAAAAGTTTAAAAGTTAGCCTCCTTATTCAGCCATTATGGATTGAAGAGATCCATAATGCGTTTCAAGAGGACTTGAACTTTTTAAGCCACCACTCTAAAATCCAAGATTAGAAAATATTACCCGGAATGAAAGAAATAACTTGAGAAAGCTCAAAAGAAATAACATAAAAAATCTCAAATAAACACAATAAAAAGAAAGCAAACAAAAGTGAAGCAAACCAACAGATAAAGATTATAGATGGAGCGCTAAATCTAGTTTACGCCTTTTATTGCCCTCCGCAAACCAATCTATCCGAGCTATTGTTGGATCAGGCGAATAGACGAATGCTTGCAATTTGTCAATTAACTCCCCTGCAGTTGAAGCTGTAACCAAGATTTGCCTCGCCGACTATGAGATGAAGTTTTTTTCTACTACTTGATCAAGAAAAGACAACAAACCATCAAAAATATTATTGACATTTAACAAACCAATGGGTTTCCGATGGATGTTTAGGTGTGCCCAAGAGGTGATTTGAAATATCTCCTCTAATGTACCATAACCACCCGGCAAAGCTATAAATGCATCGGACTTAACAACCATATGTGCAATACTGATAGGTGTCTATTTATGTATTACTTTTATATCAATTCGTCCATGTTTCTTTGCTATATTCCTTGGTATTTTTATGTTTTTGTGTCGTTTTGATGTTTGTAGGAGTTTTGGAGCAACTTGCACAAAAATGGAGTAAAACCCTTCATTTTCACCTCTGCTAGTAAACCATCATCTCGGATTTAATTGTATTGATATACAATGAACCCGATGACATATCATATACCGTTGAAAAGCTCTCGAAGTCAACTTTTTGGAGAAATTTACGGTTTATGAATCCATTCAGTGTACCGAAAGTTGTAATCAAAACAGTGTGAGAAGTGTAGAAATGTAATTCCACACATCACTGTAGCATGTATAATACGGAACACTGTAGCACGTTACTGTAGCAGAGTATTTAAACACATTTTAGGGTTTTATTTTCATGACTTGAAGAGGGGAGAACGTGGTGGAGGCTACAGCTCTGGAATTCTTTAATCTCCTGGAGTTCTTGAAGGAGAAAGGAAGCTTGGAAAGAGGAAGAACTACAATCCAAAGAGAATTACATCAAATTTGCTAAGTTTTTCCCTTCCCTTTCATTTTCTGGAATGTCTCCAAGTTGTATTGTATTTACCACGTTCTTAAACATGTGTAACTGAATCTGAATTGGTTGAGGGTGATTTCAAAGCCCCTGATATGGTTTTTGTAGTTGATTGTGCAAGAAGTTGTTATCCAATTCTCTAATTGAATTTGCTTGTATTTTCCTATATCTATTGCTTATGATTGCTTGCTAGATTGTATTTCGAATGGCCAACTGAATATAATCTGGTTGTTGTCTATTGCTAGACTAGAAATCTTGATCCGTAATTGTCTTGAATTTCTAATCCTTAGCAGCAAAATTGTGATCAGAGATTGCAATTGGAGAATACAACCTAAGTTAAATAATCCGAGCTTGTGTGTTTTTGCTTAGATCAACCTATCTTTCTTATCGTAATGCATCCATTGAATTAAATTTAGAGAGCTTGTTCTAGGTTGTTTAATGGATAGAGATAAAATAAAGAGCCTGTTTTATTTAACAACAAAGTAAGGAAAGATTGGGATAACAGAGCTTGTTGTTATCTACGGTTGATAATGTCAATGGTGTAATTGGATGACAATTCTACAATTAATTCGCAAATCCATATCTTGTGGTAGAGAATGATCCCTTAACCAGATTTCTCTCATTGATTTTTCATTCGAATTAACTTTCTGTTTGTTATTCTTCGTTTGCATTATTATTTCACTTAGTTAATCAATCAACAAAACCCCCCATTTACTCTGTTTTTGCTTTCGAATAACAAATTTAATTAGAATCAATCCTCGTGGGAACGATATCTTACTCATCATTTTATTACTTGTGCGACTAGTATATTGCTAGTTTCGAACGCATCAAGTTTTTGGCGCCGTTGCTGGGGATTGATTTTCTAATCGATTTGTTATTTTGTTTTCATTGTTGATTCATATTTTTGTTTGTTTTTCGTTTTGATTGTTGTTTTTAGACGACATGGCAGTTAAACTGCCATCCAATTCACTGGCGGATTGAGCCACAAACTACCATGGAGATTAAAAATGAGGTAGCACTCCGAACATTGAACAACAACTTTCGCGTTAACTCTCTTGTGGAAACCATGGCTACAGGGACATAGCAGAAATCTTATCGCATGGTGAGGTATATATTCTACCATGGAGCATTCCAAGACATATATCAACTTACAAAGAGATATGGAACAAAGCCACGCCATGGATGGATTTCCAGGACAAACAAGCAATGGTATGATCCATTCTCTACCACTTGTAATGCTGGATGGGAAGATCACCCTAATTTTAATTACTGAAATCATCAACCAATCGGCCCAAATGCCATACCAAATCGGCCACAAGGTTTTAATCAACCTAGAGTGCAGCAACCATTTCAAATGCAACCACCACAATGCCACAACCAGCACCACAACCAGCTCCAGAAAACTCAGGTATGTCACTCCAGGATATTGTTAATGCACTTGCCACTAACACAATGCAATTCCAGCAGGAAAACTGGGGCAAGTATCCAAAACCTGGCAAATCAAATGGGACAATTGGCCACTAGCATGAGCAAATTCGAGGGCCAAGGCTCAGAAGAATTATCTTGTCAAACGGTGATCAATCCCAAGAGAGAAGCTTGTGCGATAACTGTGCGAAGTGGAGAGCAAATGGAAACTGGGGCAAGTATCAAAAACTGACAAAGGAAATCACAAACTGAATGAGGAGATGACCCACTTCCACATGAACAAAACACTAACTTCTCAGGTAAATCCTATAACTCCCATTCCTTCATATGTTTCTCCTCCACTTTTTCCTAGTAGATTTGCAAAATCGAAGGAAGAACAAGAACAAGAAATCCTGGAAACTTCCCACAAAATCAAGGTAAATATACCACTTCTGGATGCTATCGAGCAAGTACCTCATTATACAAAATGTCTCAAGGAGTTATGCACCAGCAAAAGAAAGTTAAAAAGAATTGAGAAAGTAAGTGTGGGGGAAGATGTTTCAGCTGTATTGCAAAGGAAAATTCCTCCAAAGTGCAAAGATCCAGGTACGTTCACCATGCATGCACCATTGGTAAAATCAAGTTTGAAAGAGTTATGTTAGATTTAGAAGCATCTATTAACATCATGCCATATTCTATTTATGCTTCTTTAAATCTTGAACCTTTTGCGGAAATTGGTATTACCATTCAAATTGCTGATCGTTTTAATGCATATACCAAAAGAGTTGTGGAAGATGTGCTTGTGCAGGTGAATCAATTGGTTTTCCCAGCAGACTTTTATGTTCTCGAAATAGAGGATGAGATATCTCCTAATCCAACACCGATTCTTATAGGGAGACCATTCTCGAAAACTGCTAGAACCAAGATTGATGTTTATGATGGCACTCTCACCATAGTGTTTGATGGCAAAGTGATCCGTTTCAATATTTTTGAGGCAATGAGGTACCCTAGTGACTTATATTCTGTTTTTTGTAGTTGACGTTACTGATTCTCTGCCACAACAATGTTTTGAGTTAACTTGCAAGAATGGATTGGATGTAGCTATTAGTGAGCACATAGGGACAGAAAATTCTAAGGAATCAAGAATTTCGATACAAGTGTCTAAAGAAGTGAAGGAAGCTCTGGCAAGCTTAGATGAGACTATAGTCATAACCATACACAGGTATGATGTTTCGTATATTGAATTGTCTTTATCTAATGAGAAACTTCTTCATTCTGTAATGAAGGCCAATATTGTGGAGCTTAAGTCACTTCCAGATCATCTGAATCATGGATTCTTGGGTGAGAATGGTACTTTGTCAATTATAATAGAAATGGGCCTTGCACCAATACAAGAAGTGAAACTTGTCCATGTACTTAGAGATCACAAAACGGCGATTGGGTGGACAAGTGCTCACATCCAAGGCCCAGCCATATGCATGCACCATTTCTTGTGGAAAGAAGGATCCAAGCCCACTAGAGAAGCACAGCGGAGATTAGACCCTCCCTTGATGGAACCAACGTCGGGCTGAGGACGTTAAACCAAGCGCTTATTGGGAGGCAACCCAATGTTTTTGAAAAATAAATTAAAAAAAAGAAAAGAAAAATAAAATGAGGTAATAATGATTGATTTTTGTGTCTCGATGAGATTCCTTTCATAGGCCATCAAATTGATCAGGTTTTATCTCTCTTTGCCATCTGTCTTATTTGTTTATATATATATATATATTAGTTGTTTTTGACTTTTGTTTGCTTTCGTGTTGTTATCTCTTTTATGTGTCTTTAGTTTCTTTTCTGCTTTTTTCTTTTTGTTTCTTTTGTTTAATTTGATTATTTCATACTTTGTGCTCATTTGTGCAACAGCTTGAGGAAACACCAAAACAAGAATTGAAGCCATTGCTTGAAGGTTTAAAGCGTGCATATCTTGGAGAAGAACAGACTCAAACGGATTACTGGTAATATCTTTCCTTTTCTCCTCTTCAATGGATGCTGATATCTTTCTGTCAAACATTCGTAAATATTTCCTTTCACTTCCCCAAAATGCTGTGTTTAAAATTTATAAAGTACGAATGACTAGACTTTGGGTGTTGATGCTCCTAAATGTGCCTGCTTTGATATCCGATGGCTTATCGAAACCAAGGTGAGATTGTCCGGTGAGCCGGACATTAATCTCGCAAAATACATGCCTGGTCTAGGAAAGAGCGACTACGCCAAGAGGCGACGAGCGAAAAGGTTACAAGTATGTTATAAATGTGCTAGATGGAATTGTAACCAGACTTGTCGTTCATTAGGTTTTTGTGTCCAAGAATAGAGAAGATAAACTTTCGTTTATTAAGAATGGTTTGAGTAATGAGTCGCTGGATAATGTTTTATTAACTCTTGAGTTGCATTCTTGTGGACTTGTTCAGCGTGAATTGTTTAATCTATGGACACAATTTGCGTGATGAATGTGCAGTGTTATAGTCTAGGGAATCTGACTAAAAACGACCCTGTTTACCAGTTTATAAGAAAACTGGATGGAAAGCAAATCCCTGACTCATAGAAGGCGTTTCAGCCGTTACTGGACGTAAAACCAGAGGAAGATGTGAGCCACAATCACAACTACTTGTATATTTGAATGTGTGTTGTTGTTGTCGAATTTTATTTATTTTTTTTTGTTTCGTTTGATCCGATTATCAATGTTGTTTTTGTGTTGTTGTTGTTTGTTGATTTTGCTTGTTTTAATTTCAAGTTTTCTTTTTGACAAACCATATAACTACCCTATGGCATAAGTACATGTGGGAGACAAGTGTGGAGGTTTTGTCAACCTCCACCGAAAGTATATCTCTACTTTTCATGCTTTACGTGAGAGACAAGTGTGGTGGTTTTGTCAAACCCCGCCGAAAGTATATGTTCATTTTCTATGCTTCACGTGGGAGACAAGTGTGTAGTGCCGAAAGCATATCTCATTTTTTCAAATCTTGGGACAAAAATCTGCATCGAGCAACCCCCACCGAAATTATGTCCTCATGTGTCAAATTTGAGAGTTTTACGTGTGTATATATCCATTCTGCCAATTCTCAAATGTCATTTTATAACCTGTCTTGCACTTGAATTGCATAATACCTAACGTGCATCATTGTCTTAAAAAAGTTCTAGAGCACTTTTAGAAAAATGGAAGGAAAACACCAATTCGGCGATTCCAAAAATATATGCGTATTTTGTGGATCGCAATTTGGTTAAGATGGAGAGTTTACAACAGCAGCTCTTGATCTTGGTAGGACATTAGCTGCGAGGGGTATTCATTTGATTATGGAGGGGGTATCTTGGGTTAATGGGGTGTGTGTCGACAGCTGCATCCTTGGGAGGAAGTAAAGTTCTCGGCATTATCCTTAAACCATTAGCTGTGCGAGATATCATAGGCAACACAATGGGGGGGAAGAGTACAGTCTCTAGCATGCACGGCGTATTGCACATATGGTCATCTCAATCTGATGCATTTAAAGCCTTTACCCGGTGGTTATGGTACATTAGAGGGAGATATTTCAAATCACCTCTTGGGCACAGCTATAACACCATCGAAAACCCATTGGTTTGATTAAATGCAATAATTTTTTTGAGTGGTTTGTGAGGACATTTCGATCAAGCTGTAGAAAAAAACTTCATCTCACCCTCGAGTGAGGCCAAAATCTGGTACAATGCAATGTAGGGGAGTTAAATGATAAAATCCAAGAATTCGTCTATTCGCCTGATTCAACAATGGCTCGGATAGATTGGTTTGGAGAAGGCAATAAGAGGCGTAAACTGGATTTAACGCTCCATCTGTAATCTCTATCTACTGGTTTGCTTCATTTTCGTTTGCTTTCTCTTTATTGTGTTTATTTGAGTTTTTTTTAATGTCATTTCTTTTGAGTTTTTTTTTAGGTTGTTTCTTTCATCCCGGGTAATATTTTCTAATTTTGGCTCTTAGAGTGGTGGCTTAAAAGTTCAAGTTCTCTTGAAACGCATTCTGGATCTCTTCCATCCATAATGGCTGAATAAGGAGGCTAACTTCTGAACTTTTTACACCCATTCTAACTAACTTATTTTTGTTTGCTGACTTGTTGAACTTTGTTATTTTATGAGTGAGTTTAGTTTTGCATAATTTAGAGTTGTTATGTGTTTTTATCGTTATCAGTTTCGATTTAAAAAAAAAATTGTGGAAAAACCTGAGAATGGCAGAATATGGGGTTTCCTTAACCCTTGAAACGCATTCTTCCTTAATGATTATTTCATGTTGTTTGAAGTGTCTTGTTTCTTGTTTTGTTCTTTCATAATAAAGGTATATAGGCTGGAACCTTAAGTCTGCGGGCTACTGGTCCAAGGATTGTTGAAAAGATACAATCTTGACTCAGGTGTAACAACGCCACGTACCCTTTTTCTTGCATTTTTTGTGGTGTCAAATGAAAGCTAATGATTGAATTAAGAATAACTCTTGGAAAATGATAAATGATGCATGGATCTATGTGCTTGAAATGTTTATTGGTTTGCGCTTTACCTTTGATTCCTTGTGCAACGTTGAGCACTGAGCTATTATCACTGAGTTTTTTGTTCACTTAGAGAAAGTTTATGTAATTTAAATGTTTCTTCAGATTTCAATGAATTCTAGAACTTGTTTGATGGTCACTCGAGGCGAAATCCTAGACTGTGCAACATTGGGGAAATGATTAGGCCATCTTTGGACCGTTTGAGCCTTAATAGCCAACCTTGACTGAAATTGATCCCTAGTTACCCCTTTGAGCCTCTGTAAGCCTTTTTCTTTGTAACTCACTAAAAGATTTCCTAACCTCAAATGAATTTATTCCAAACAGTTTATCCCTTACCTATGAGCATGTAGATCATTCACAATTAAATTCTGAGCTATGTTCTGGTTTTGGGAAGTTAGAGGAGGTTGGGATGTAACATGAGCAATACAAGTGAGTTCCATTGTGTTTGAAAAAAAAAACAAAAAAACAAAAAAAGCCAATCTGTACTTATCGTCCACGTACTTACACATTGAGGACAATGTGTTGTTTAAGTGTGGGGGAGGGGAAGTGTAATAAAAAAAAAAGAACAAAAAAAGAAAAAAAAGAACAAAAGAAGAAGAATGAGAGATCTATACCCTTAAGTGTTCTTAAAAAGAATGAAACAACAAAGTGTGGGGGTGTAGTTTTCTTTTGTTTTCTGCAAAAAAAGAAAAAAAGAAAAGATTGAGTGTTCTAAATAAGTTTGGGGGAGTAACCTGGTGAATTGAAATGAAGTTGTGTTATAGGGTTGAGCTCTACATAGTCTTGAATGATTTATGTGTTTGTGGGTGATTTGAGCCAAATTATTAGTCCTTTTTTATCATACCTTAACCCAAGCCAAAGTTACAAGCTTAATAAAGTCCTATTGATCCTGGTTGTTGTGCCATGTCACATTAGTGGAGAGTGACTTGAAAAGCCAGAGGTCTATGGAGTTATTTATACACCATCTTCAAGTTAAATAGATTCATTTATGCATCAAACTCATACGGGCAACAAAGTGATTAGGTAAGAATGGCTCTACACACACACACTTGAGGAATTGAAGTGAAGCAAAACTAATCCTTGAGATGAAATTCTTCATCAAGTGCATTATTTTGAAGTTTTCCTTGGGTTGTAATTAAGTACAATCTTTGAGGCCTATTTGCAACTTGAAGCATTTGTGTGTTTTAATTTTTCTTTGATTCTGTTTCGGTTTAGTTTTGTTTCATATCGTTGTACTTGCTTGAGGACTAGCAAAGTTTAAGTGTGGGGGAATTTGATAGGTGTCTAATTATATATCATTTTCATATCAAATCACTGTAGCATGTATAATACGGGACACTGTAGCAGAGATTAAACACATTTTAGGGTTTTATTTTGAGAACTTGAAGAGGGGCGACTGTGGTGGGAGGTCGCCCGCTTTGGAATTCCTTTCATCTCTTGGAGTTCTTGAAGGAGAAAGGAAGCTTGGAAAGAGGAAGAACTACAATCCAAAAAGAATTACATCAAATTTGCTAAGTTTTTCCCTTCCATTTCATTTTCTGGAATGTCTCCATGTTTTATTGTATTTACCACGTTCTTAAACATGTGTAACTGAATCTGAATTGGTTGAGGGTGATTTCAAAGCCCCTGATATGGTTTTTGTAAGTTGATTGTGCAAGAAGTTGTGATCCAATTCTCTAATTGAATTTGCTTGTATTTTCCTATATCTAATGCTTATGATTGCTTGCTGGATTGTATTTCGAATGGCCAATTGAATATAATCTGTTGTTGTCTATTGATATAGACTAGAAATCTTGATCAGTATTGTCTGAAGTTCTAATCCTTGTAGCAAAATTGTGATCAGAGATTGCAATTGGAGAATACAAACTAAGTTAAATAATCCGAGCTAGTGTGTTTATTGCTTAGATCAACCTATCTTTCTTATCGTAATGCATCAATTGAATTAAATTTAGATAGCTTGTTCTAGGTTGTTTAATGGATAGAGATTAAATAAAGAGCCTGTTTTTTTTAACAACAAAGTAAGGAAAGATTGGGATAACAGAGAGTTGGTGTTATCTACGGTTGATAATTTCACATGGTGTAATTGGATGACAATTCTTATGATATAAATTCGCAAATCTACTGTGTGGTGGAGAAGGATCCAGTTAACCAGGTTTCTCTCATTGATTTTTCACTCAAATTAACTTTCTGTTTTGTTATTCTTCATTTGCATTCTTAATTCATTTAGTTAATCATTCAACAAAACCCCCCTTATTTAATTTATTGTTGCTGGAAAATAACAAATTCAACTAGAATCAATCCTCGTGGGAACGATATCCTACTCATCACTTTATTACTTGTGCGACTAGTATACTTGCTAGTTTCGAACGCATCAAATACGCTCATGCATGCTAGAGACCTGTAACTCTTCCTCCATTGTGTTGCCTATGATATCTTGCACAGCTAATGGTTTAGGAATAATGCCGAGAACTTTACTTCCTCCCAAGGATGCAACTGTCGACACACACCCCATTAACCCAAGACTACCTCCTTCATAAATCAAATGAATACCCCTCGTAGCTAATGTCCTACCAAGATCAAGAGCTGCTGTTGTAAACTCTCCATCTTTACCAAATCGCGATCCACAAAAATACGCATAATATTTTGGAATCCGCCGAATTGGTGTTTTCTCCATTTCTACAAGTGCTCTAACCTGTGTAAGACAATGATGCAGGTTAGGTATTATGCAATTAAAGTGCAAGACAGGTTATAAAATGACATTTCAAAATATGCAGCATGGATATATACACACGTAAACTCTCAAATTTGACACATGGGGACATAATTTCGGTGGGAGTTGCTCGATGCAGATTTATCGCCCCCAGATTTGAAAAAATGAGATATGCTTTCGGCGAGGTTTGACAAAACCTACACACTTGTCTCCCACGTGAAGCATGGAAAATGGAGATACACTTTCGGCGGGGGTTGACAAAACCCCCACACTTGTCTCCCACGTGAAGCATAAAAAAATAGAGATACACTTTCGGTGGAGGTTGACAAACCTCCACACTTGTCTCCCACGTGTACTTATGCCATAGGGTAGTCATATGGTTTGTCAAAAAGAAAACTTGAAATTAAAACAAACAAAATCAACAAACAACAATAATACAAAAACAACAATGATAATCAGATCAAACGAAACAAGAAAAAAGAAATTTGACAACAACAACACACATTCAAATATGCAAGCAGTTGTGATTGTGGCTCACATCTTCCTCTGGTTTTACGTCCAGTAACGGCTGAAACGCCTTCTATGAGTCGGGGATTTGCTTCCCATCCAGTTTTCTTATAAACTGGCAAACAGGGTCGTTTTTAGTCAGATCCCCTAGACTATAACACTGCAATTCATCACGAAATTGTGTCCATAAATTAAGTAATTCATGCTGAACAAGTCCACAAGAATGTGACGCAAGAGTTAATAAAACATTATCCAGCGACTCATTACTAAGACCATTCTTAATAAACGAGAGTTTATCTTCTCTTTTCCTGGATATAAAACCTAATGAACGACAAGTCTGGTTACAATTCCATCTAGCACATTTATAGCATACTTGTAACCTCTTCGGTCTTCGCCTCTTGGCGTAGTAGCTCTTTCCTAGACTAGGCATGTATTTTGCGAGATTAATGTCAGGCTCACCAGACAATCTCACCTTGGCTTTAATAAGCCACCGGATATCCGTAGGCACATTTAGGAGCATCAATGCCCAAAGTCTAGTCATCCGTACTTTATAAATTTTAAACACAGCATTTTGAGGAAGTGAAGGGAAATATTTACGAAGGTTCGATAGAAAGATATCAGCATCCATTGAATAGAAGAAAAGGAGAGATATTACCGATAATGCGATTGAGTTTGTTCTTCTCCCAGATATGCATGTTTCAAACCTTCGAACAATGGCTTCAACTCCCGTTTGAATGTTTCCTCAAGCTGTTGCACAACTGAACTCGAAGCACGGAATAATCAAATTAAACACAAGAAAAGAAAAGAAAAGAAAAGAAAATAGAGACACATAAAAGAAATAAAAACACAAGAGCAAATGAAAGTCAAAAACAAACAACAAAGCAAATGAGACAAATGGCAAAGAGAGATAAAACCTGATCAATTATAATAGCCCATGAGAGGAAGCTCCTCGAAACACAAAAATTGATCGTTACTACCTTCTTTTCTTTGTCTCTTTTTATTTATGTTTCAAAAACATTGGGTTGCCTCCCAATAAGCGCTTGGTTTAATGTCCTCAGCCTGACGTTACTTGCCATCACCCATCAAGATAAGCTGGCTCGTAGAGAGGTATCTCCTCGATGTCCTGTATCACTGAATTCTCATAGTAAGGCTTCAACCTGTGCCCATTCACCTTGAATACTTTGTTCATTTTTAAGCTCTTGATTTCCACTGCACCATGAGGAAAAACATTAGTAATAACAAAAGGTTCAACCCATCGAGATCGTAATTTACCTAGAAATAACTTGAGGCGAGAATGAAATAAAAGAACTTTCTGTCCCACTTCAAAATTCTTTCTGGAGATCATTTTATCATGAAATGCCTTAGTTCTCTCCTTGTAAATTCTGGAATTCTCATAGGAATCATTTCTAAGTTCTTCCAATTCTTGTAGTTGAAGCTTCCTTTGTTCTCCAGCAGCATCCATCTCCATGTTACAAAGCTTTACTGCCCACCATGCTTTGTGTTTGAGCTCTACTGGAAGGTGACATGGCTTACCATAGACTAACCTATATGGAGACATACCAAAGGTGTCTTGTAAGCAGTTCGGTATGCCCAAAGTGCATCATTCAATCGTAGGCTCCAATCTTTTCGGTTCGGATTCACTGTCTTCTCGAGAATAGACTTGACTTCTCGATCTGAAACTTCAACTTGACCACTAGTTTGTGGATGATATGCAGTAGACACCTTGTGAGTGATGTTGTATTTCTTGAGCAAGGCTTCAAATGATCGTTGCAGAAGTGTGTCCCTCTATCGCTAATCATGGCTCTTGGTGTTCCAAATCTGCAAAAATGTTAGATTTCACAAAATCTACAACAACTTTAGAATCATTAGTTCTCGTAGCTTTTGCTTCCACCCATTTAGAAACATAATCCACAGCAAGTAAAATGTAAACATTACCAAAAGATGAAGGAAAAGGACCCATGAAATCAATACCCCACACATCAAAAATCTCGACAATAAGTAAAGGGGTTTGTGGCATTTGATTTTTGGCACTTAAATTACCTGTCCTTTGACAACGGTCACAAGCTTTGCAGAAAAGATATGCATCTTTGAACAATGATGGCCAGTAGAATCCACAATCAAGAACTTTGAGGGCTGTTCTTTTTGGTTCGAAGTGACCTCCACATGCATAAGAATGACAGAAGGTTAAAATTGAATTAAATTCAGATTCAGAAACGCACCTTCTTATCACTTGGTAAGAACAATGCTTCCATAAGTGCGGATCATCCCATATGTAATACTTGGCAATGTTCTTGATTTTGTCTCTTTGAGCTCGAGTCAAGTCATGTGGTAGCTTCTTGGTAACTAAGTAGTTGACAATATCTGCATACCAAGGGGCTACTACATTTAGAGACAACAATTGTTCATCCGAAAAACTTTCTTGTAATGGTAGTGCATTCTTATCATGGACAATGCGACTGAGATGATCTGCAACTAAGTTTTCACTTCCCTTCTTATCTTTGATCTCCAAGTCAATTTCCTGTTAAAGGAGTATCCACCTGATAAGCCTTGGTTTTGCATCTTTCTTTGTGAGCAAGTACCTCAAAGCTGCATAATCAGAATAAACGGTTACTTTAGTACCAATCAAATAAGATCGAAACTTTTCTAAAGCAAAAATAACCGCTAGCAGCTCTTTCTCAGTGGTAGAATAATTAAGTTGAGCATCATTTAAAGTCCGAGATGCGTAGTAAATGGCTTGTGGAATTCTGCCAATTCGTTGACCCAAAACGGCACCCCCAGCATAGTCACTCGCATTGCACATGATCTCGAATGGATAATCCCAATTTGGAGATTGGATTATTGGAGCCGAAGTCAAGAGTTCCTTCAGTTTCTCAAATGCCTCTTTGCATTTCTCATCAAATTCAAAGGCCACATCATTCTGTAATAATCTGCATATGGGCAATGGTATCTTCGAGAAATCTTTGATGAATCTATGATAGAAACCTGTATGGCCAAGAAACGAACGAATATCCCGCACACTTGTGGGAGGTGGTAAGGAACATATAAGATCTATCTTGGATTTATCCACCTCTATACCCTTAGCAGAAATAACATGTCCCACAACTATACCCTGATCTACCATAAAATGACATTTCTCCCAATTTAGAACAAGGTTAGTTTCTATACATCTTTAAAGTATAAGGGTAAGGTTGTCAAGGCATTTATCAAAAGAATCACCAAAAACACTAAAGTCATCCATAAATACCTCAATGATGTTCTCAACATAATCAGAGAAAATACTTACCATACACCTTTGGAAAGTGGCAGGGGCATTGCAAAGACCGAATGGCATGCTTCGATAGGCAAATGTACCGAATGGGCACGTGAATGTAGTTTTCTCTTGATCCTCGGGGGCAATGACAATCTGATTATATCCTGAATAGCCATCAAGAAAACAATAATGAGAATGACCTGCTAATCTCTCCAGCATTTGATCAATGAATGGCAAAGGAAAATGATCCTTGCGAGTTGCAGAATTGAGCTTTCGATAATCAATACAAACTCGCCACCCGGTTTGGATACGAGTGGGAACTAGCTCATTATTGTCATTCTTAACCACCGTAACACCAGCTTTCTTCGGAACAACTTGGACTGGATTCACCCACTTGCTATCCGAAATTGGATAAATCACACCCACATCTAACAATTTCAGGATTTCTTTCTTGACAACTTTCATCATTGGAGGATTCAACCTCTACTGTGCTTCTCGAGTGGGTTTGGATCCTTCTTCTAATAAGATACGGTGCATGCATATGGCTGGGCTAATACCTTTGATGTCAGCGATTGTCCACCCAATGGCTGTTTTGTGATCTCGAAGCACCCGGATGAGTTTCTCTTCTTGGAATGGTGCAAGGCCCTTTGCTATTATGACTGGCAAAGTATCTTTCTCACCCAAGAATACATGCTTCAAATGATCTGGAAGAGGCTTAAGCTCCAAGGTAGGTGCTTTCATCACAAAAGGAAGAAGTTTCTCATTAGATAAAGGCAATTCAATGTACGAAACATCATACCTGTTTGTGGTGATAGCTATAGTCTCATCCAAGCTTGCCACAACTCCCTTCACTTCTTTATACACTTGTATCAACTTTCTCGATTCTCTGGAATTTTCTGCCCCTATGTGCTCACTAATGGCTACTTCCAATGCATCTTTGCGAGTTAACTCAAAAAGTTGTTGTGCCAAAGAATCGATAACATCCACTGCAAAAACAGAATGCAAGTCACTAAGGTACCTCATTGCCTCAAAAATATTGAAACGAATCACCTCGCCATCAAATTCCATGGTAAGAGTGCCATCATGAACATCAATCTTCGTTCGGGCAGTTTTCAAGAATGGCCTCCCCAAAAGAATCGGTGTTGGATTGGGAGATGTCTCATCCTCCATTTCCAGAACATAGAAGTCTGCTGGAAAAACTAATTGATTCACCTGCACAAGCACATCTTCCATAACTCCCTTGGGATATGCATTAGAACGATCAGCAAGTTGAATGATAATACCAGTTTCTGCAAGGGGTCCAAGATTCAAGAAAGCATAAATAGAACATGGCATGACATTAATAGATGCTCCTAAATCTAACATAGCTCTTTCAAACTTGGTATTACCAATGGTGCATGGAATGGTGAACGTACCTGGATCTTTGCATTTCGGGGGAATTTTTCTTTGCAATACAGCTGAAACATTTTCCCCCACATTTACTTTCTCATTTCCTTTCAACTTTCTCTTGTTGGTGCATAACTCCTTGAGAAATTTTGCATAACGAGGTACTTGCTTAATAGCATCCAGAAGTGGCATATTTACCTCGATCTTGCGAAAAGTTTCCAAGATTTCCTGCTCTTGTTCCTCCTTCTTTGATTTTGCAAATCTACTAGGAAAAGGTGGAGGAGTAACATATGAAGGAATATGGGTTTTAGGATTTACCTTATAAGATGATGTTTTATTCATGGTGGGAGTGGTATCATCCCCTTCATCAGCTTGTGATTTCTTTGGTAGAATCTCTAATTGCTTCCCACTTCTCAAAGTTACAGCACTAGCATTCTCTCTTGGATTGATCACCGGCTGAGAAGGTAATTTTCCTGAGTTTGACTCTCAAATTTGCTCATGTTAGTGGCCAATTGTCCCATTTGATTTTCCAGGTTTTGGATACTTGCCCTAGTTTCCTGCTGAAATTGCATTGTGTTAGTGGCAAGTGCTTTAACAATATCCTGGAGAGACATACCTGAATTTTGTGGAGCTGGTTGTGGTGCTGGTTGTGGTTGTGCTTGAAATGGTTGCTGCACCCTTGGTTGATTGAAACCTGGTGGTCGATTTGGTATGGCATTTGGGGCAATTGTTTGATGATTCCCATATCTTAAATTAGGGTGATCTCTCCATCCAGCATTGTAAGTATTGGAGAAAGGGTCATACCTTTGCCTTGGTTGTCCTGGAAATCCACCCATGGCATTGGCTTGTTCTGTATCTCCTTCTTGCAAAGTTGGACACATGTCGGTTGGATGGTCCATGGCAGAACATACTCCACATGCATAAGATTGCTGCATATGTCCTACATCCATTTTTTTTACAAGAGGGTAAGTTCACAAAGTTGATGTTCAATATTTGAAGTACTTACCTCATTTACTCTTTTTGGTAGTTGTGGCTCAAATTAACTGCTGAATTGTTGGGAGTTCGCTGCCATGTCACTAATCAAACGTCTTGCAACGTTCAGTGTTTTATTAACTAGTGCTCCACCACTAGCAGCATCAATGATACTCTTTTCCATTGGTAAGAGACCCTCGTAGAAATATTGAATTAGGAGTCCATCACTAATTTGGTGGTTTGGTGATAGGTGCCTATTTATATATCATTTTCATATTAATTCGTCCATGTTTCTTTGCTATATTCCTTGGTATTTTTATGTTTTTGTGTGGTTTTGATATTTGTAAGAGTTTTGGAGCAACTTGCACAAAAATGGAGTAAAACCCTTCATTTTCACCTCTGCTAGTCAACCATCTTCTCGGATTTAATTGTCTTGATAGACAATGAATCCGATGACATGTTATATACCGTTGGAAAGCTCTCGAAGTCTATTTTCTAGAGAAATTTACGGTTCATAAATCCATTCAGTGTACCGAAAGTTATAATCAAAACAGTGTGAGAAGTGTAGAAATGTAATTCTACAAATTACTATAGCATGTATAATACGGGGCACTGTAGTATGTTACTGTAGCAGAGAATATAAACATATTTTAAGGTTTTATTTTCATAACTGGAAGAGGGGAGAAGGTGGTATAGGCTGCAGCTCTGGATTTCTTTCATTTCCTGGAGTTCTTGAAGGAGAAAGAAAGCTTGGAAAGAGGAAGAACTACAATTCAAAGAGATTTACATCAAAATTGCTAAGTTTTTCCCTTCCCTTTCATTTTCTGGAATGTCTCCATGTTGTATTGTATTTACCACGTTCTTAACCATGTGTAACTGAATCTGAATTGGTTGAGGGTGATTTCAAAGCCCTTGATATGGTTTTTGTGAATTGATTGTGCAAGGAATTGTTATCCAATTCTCTAATTGAAGTTGATTGTATTTTCCCATGTTTAATGCTTATGATTGCTTGCTGGATTATATTTGGGTGGCCAACTGATTATAATCTGGATATTTTCTATTGCTAGACTAGAAATCTTGATCCGTAATTGTCTTGAATTTCTAATCATTAGTAGCAAAATTGTGATCAGAGATTGCAATTGGAGAATATAACCTAAGTTTAATAATCCGAGCTTGTGTGTTTATTGCTTAGATCAACCTGTCTTTCTTTTCGTAATGCATCCATTGAATTAAATTTAGAGAGCTTTTTCTAGGTTGTTTATGGATAGAGATTAAATAAAGAGCCTGTTTTATTTAACAACAAAGTAAGGAAAGATTGGGATAACAGAGCTTGTTGTTATCTACGGTTGATAATTTCAATGGTGTAATTGATGACAATTCTATGATTAATTAGCAAATCCATATCTTGTGGCAGAGAAGGATCCCTTAACCAGGTTTCTCTCATTGATTTTTTCACTCAAATCAACTTTCTGTTTTGTTATTCTTTATTTGCATTAATATTTCATCTTGTTAATCAATCAACAAAACCCCCCATTTATTCTGTTTTCGCTTTCGAATAACAAATTCAATTAGAATCAATCCTCGTGGGAACGATATCTTACTCATCAATTTATTACTTGTGCGACTAGTATACTTGCTAGTTTCGAAC
>SNVD02007333.1:0-28218 GCA_013180625.2 Boswellia sacra | reverse complement strand
AAAAACTATTAAGATAAAAATCATACATACACGAAGCATAGAGTAGTGTTTTACCTAATACTGATGAGACATCTATAAAATGTATTTTTGAGAAGTAGCTCACATCTGAAAGTCACACTACATGGAAGACTGTCATATCTATAATGCATTGCATTTTTACGACTAACAGATATTTGAAGAATAATAGGAAACTTAAAGAATAAATACTCAAAAGACTTACTAGAGTGGTATCATGAGAAACAAAAGGAATAGGCATGGTCGGGTCCTTAATGATTACATTGCTGGGGTAGGCCGACAGTTTTCCAATCACATGACCAGTTAGAGCAGCTGTAGGGGCTAGAGGTGGGTGTGGCTACATAGTAGTGACAGCAAAAGAGGCAGATGTGCCAATACTAGAAGAAGAAACCCTTGATCTTTCCCCACGTGAGCAGAATAGCTACCAATACGACTAGAAGAGCCATAAGCAACACTAGCAGGGGGATAAGGAACCTTATCAGCAAATAAACCTGACCTAGTATATGGTAATGTGGTTCAAGCCCACTCAACATAAGAATCTGTCATCATTGGAAACTCAATTTTGCTCAAGTGAATCCTAGCCGTTTAATCTGACATATTTGGCTATATAGCCAAGTCAGCTGAGTCTATCATCAGAACTGGCAAAGAAGAAGGAATTAGACGATGCTCTAGGGCTTCGACTCAATCCTAGATGTGATCACTTAAATATCGCATCATGCTATCAACGCATAAAGGAAGCATGCGGTAGTTGACAAATAGGGCAGCGACCTGCATAGCAACTGATCAATCCTCAACGGGGCCTTATCACTCAGAACGAATGTAGAAAGAATAGAAATATGGTGAGATTATAATATTGATAAGAACAAAATACTAACTGCAATGTCTTTTACCTTGTCCCAGGTCATCGTATGGATGTAATCATGAAAGAAGTCTAGACCAGGAGATCTCTCGAGCTCTGCATGACGTGCAACCCACCTCTTCATCCATGGGAAAGAAAAGTCATAACAAGCAAGAAGTGGTAAACGTACGATGGCCAACTCATAGGCCCACATCTATTATAAACAAGACAGAATCAAAAATGGAATTCGGATGGAAAAAATATGAAGATGTAAAAAGAAAAAAATTACCTCAAGTAATAGGCAAACCCGGTAATCACGATAACACCTTGACATGCACGATCTAAATTGAAATATAGCTGGCCAAGAGTAGCACGACCCCAATCAAAAATCCTTACAACATCGAGATCCCGACAGGTAGTAAGTAGAGTGAAGAAAGTAGTGTTCGATGAATTGGCAAAAAGCGTTGAACCGAGTAGATACATGATGAAGTTACGTGCATACTAATCTACCTCGACTGAAGTCAAGTTTGATCTCCTCCTCTAACATTTGTACAAGGTAGTGTACCGAATCGCGATGTTGTTCTTGATCTTCACATCAAACCCAATAAGCTAGCTAACCAAATTTTGCTAATCTGTCAAGTCCGCGGTACAAGCATCGATAGGTATAAGCTCTCCATCACATAGAAGGCCAGTCAGAGCGACAATGTTGAATGCCATGATGGTCATTTCACCAACTGAAAGTGTGGGTTGAGTCCATCCACCTCTCACATAAAGCAGCCAATGCTCGATGATCAATGTACTGAGGAGCATGTGGAAAATAAGTAATAAACTCATAAAAGTCAGTAGCAGTAATCCTATCTCTAATAGTATCATTCTCCATCTCTAAGAACCAAGTGTTGGCTCTAAAAAACGACCCACACATCTCGTTCTCATGGAAGTCCTAAGGTAAGAAATTGAAGTCTATGGGAATGCATGCCTAGAGAAATTCCTAAGAAAATGGAAGACTAAAGAATGAAGAATAGTGCATACCTAGTTGATAGTGTGAGAATCCATGTCGTAGACAACGGGCACCTCTTGCTCTTTCAAAAGACCTTTCAATATTGATCTCTAGATCGAATCTTTCTCATTCAAGTCAAGATGGACTAGATGACTCGCCATTAGAAAGAGGAAGTTAAGACAAACACATACGAGAAACTTGAGGGCAAATCGAATGAAAAACAAAGAAATCGTGCACGAATGAAGCGAAGGAAGGCGAAGGGTCCTTATATAAACCCTCCATCATCAGTTGGCAGTCAGACAACTAAGTGACTCTTGGCCAATAGCTGATCGACTGTCCCTTTAATGAGCGGTAAAAATGTAAAAGAAAGAAAGAAAAGAAAAGAAAAAAGAAAAAAGAAAAAAAGAGAAAAAGGGAGAAAAAGAAGAGAGAGAAAAGAGAGAAAAAGAAAAGAAAAGAAGAAAAAAGAAGAGAATAAACACTCTACATCGACCCTAAGATATTGAAAGAATTTTTGAAACATACCGGTGACAAGCACCTGGCCATGGCAATAGCTTAGCAACTCACAAGGGAGGATAAGTAACATTGATCGATGGAATCTTTGGTTTGAATCACATGCAAGAATTCCTCCAAAGACTACAAAGTAGCTTGTTGAAGAAAGCACGACATGAGGTAAAATTCGAATTGATTTGAAATCATCAAGAGATGTTTAATATTTTACAAAAATTTGCAAGAACAATGGAAAGATCCCCACTGAATCTGAGAATGAACAACATGATAAGAACTCCCAATGGAGAATCCTATGAATGCAAAATTTGAAGACATCAAGAGTAAAGAATGTTAAAGAATATATTAAGAATAGAAACAAGAAAACTTGGAAGAAGGGCATGGAACCCAAATGAATGCAAAGTCTGAATAGATCGAAGAAGAATGAAGAAAGCTCAAGGTAGGAAGAATGAAAAGGTCTAAAGATTACAAAGCAGTGCATGATATACGAGTTCTTGATGGGCATGCAATAGAAGAAACTCTAAGAAGTAGGTGCACTTAAGAATGTTTTAAGCCCTTAGAATAGGCACAAACACTAAGAAAATGTGCACTGAAGAGTGCTAAGAACCTTAGGAAGTAAATGCACTTAATAATATTTTAAGCCCTTAAATAAGGCACAAGCCCTAAAAAGAGGCGCACTCAGGAGTACTAATAAACCGTAGGAAGTAGATGTACTAAAGAGTGTTATAAATCCTAAGAAATAGATGCACTGAAGAGTGCTTTATCTTAGCATCGTAAGGATACACAGCATGCATTAGAAGGATGCATTTGCCTACACTAGTGTAGACACTAAATTTTTGAGGCTCGATAAAGGAATTAAGATGAATGTCAAGCAATGAAAATGATCGAAATGCCCTCGAAGATCAAGAAGAGAAGGGTGAGATGAAGTTAGTGAAGAGTCGCAAAAATTGACACATGATTTTAAAAAAATCACAGAAATTAATCCGAGAAAAATCTAATGATGAGTCACATACCCTGCGAAGCTACGGATGTCTAGTTTTCATAGGAATTTACGAATCATGAATCAGAGTTGAACTTAAAACGTTATAAGCAATTGAATAGATAAAGATCAGAAGGGATTTCATTACAAAATTGTAAAATGGGAAGGGCCAAACATAGCGTAGCATTCACGCGGTACTATTCAGTGTTACTGTTCATCGAATCATACATTGGTTATTTATCACTTTTGCACTCCAAGGAAAGCCTATATAAGTGCACTTTAGGCACACTTCTCAAGGCATTCAGATGTCCTCTCTCTCTCTCTCTCTAGGACACACTTATAAAAATTCCAAGGAGTCCTTTCTAGTTTAATACTTTTCAGGCGTTTATATTGCTCTAAACTCGAAAAGCGTACGTCCTAAGAGCAGTTTTCTTTTTTCCTTCATATTTTCTTCTTTATTTTTCTTGCTTAGAGTTAAGCATGTTTAGGTTTCTTTATGCTTAGAATAAGTATGTTTAGGATTTATTTTGATGCTTAAAAGCATGTTTAGGATTTTATGATTTGTCTAACCCTTATTTGTTTTGCAAGATCGATAAGCGTGTCAAGATAATTCTGCTATTTGTCCTTTATTAAAATCTTGCTTAGGAGTTTAATTTCTTTGTGAATGCTTAGAAACGTGTGTAGAAGCACATGCTTAGAATCATGATTAAGAGCACATGATTAGAATCATGCTAGGAAAAGTTATTTGCTTTGTTACATACTAGAAAATAGCATATAATAGGTAAGAATTACCGTTTTACCATTGAATGTCTTGTTTGAGCTAGAATAGCTATGATTGATTTCAATTGTTTGAATTAGGCTAGAAATGCCATAATTAGGCTAGAATATGCCATGAGAATCATGTTTAGGCCAGAATATGCCATGATAATGGATATGAATTATGATAGGTAGAATTGCCATGATAGAATTTATCAAAATCTAGGCTAGAATGCCATGATATAGGATTATGGCTTTGTTTGATTGTTTATGAATGTATGAATATATCATGATTAGAGGTGTGATTGTATGATGCCATGAAGTGATGGTGGACTCATATTGATGGTGAGAGCCATCACTTAGAATGAATACTTGAATAACATGAATATGTATGTAGAGACTTGATCGACATTGGATAGACTTACAAATGATGTTGAGGAATTCATTATGTATCAAGTCTTGACTTGAATACCTATGATATATACGATGGATTGTATGGATGAAACATAGAAGTTACTTTATTGTTGAACAACAATTGTTGTAATCCTCTCCCATTTCCCCATGTTTGAAAGGAAATATAATCCATTCTCTTTCCTATTTCTTTTTATGAATATACAATTGTTATTGATTGAATAATCACCTCACATGCCTAACAAAGATAAAAAAAAGAAATTCATGCATAAAACGAAGAACGCTAAGCAGACTAAGTAACAATATGAGATTTTCTATTTGGTATTTTCCAAGTTAAGGCCGGATTTACATCAGGACGGATCGAAAGACTCGTACCTAACTTCGCGAACCCATCTTTAAAGGGATAAGGGTAGTTTAGGTCCCAAAGTGAGGGATTAGATTGCCCTCATTCATTCTTAATTAAATAATTATGCGGCGACTCCTTTCTCTAGATGTGCCTATGGCTTGTTTGTGTTCCCTTAAGTCTCAAAAGTGGCTTTGACACAGTGTCGTGGTCTCAAACGCTCTAGCAGGTTGAAAACCCCCTTTCACAGTGGCGACTCCACTGGGGATAAGAGAAGTTGGTTTTGATGGGAATACCAAATTTTAATACCTCGTGTTGGTATAATAAGTACTTGTATTACTACACTTTTGCAATGAGCACAAAATGCCTGAGCTAGCCATGTGGCATTGGCATAAGAAGTCTTTGGCTCTACTCAATCCCTAGATGACTCATATTGGTGCCACACCTTTGAGCACCTACCATCAAATTAGTATAAAAGGAGACTAGCCCAAGGGGGCATCTCTCGCTCGAAAGAGCCTAGACCATTGGGCCCTTGAGACTTAAGCCCATGTAGATGACTTTCTAAATTTTCAATAGGATGAATATCCAAAACCCATGTTGAAATGCATGTCTATGGATGTAAATTTCCTATGATTAGAATAACATCAACTCAAAACCTCATGGAACCATGAGCAAATGCCACATGTAAAGTCACCCATAAAAGAACAAAATGAGAACATATGCCATGAATTAAGTTTGTCATGACATTTTGAAAACCATATTACAATAATCATGAAGAATCCAACATCAACATGAATGATAGAATTATGAGAGAGAATCTTGTATTCCCACATCCAATGATGATGACTTGGGATTGAGGCCACAAATCCTAGAAAAAGAGACTTGACCTCATGTGCGTGGGAGGAATAAGGTTAGAAGGTTGAAAGCGTGTCTATGTCCTTGTATGAGCATGCATCATATCATGCATATATGCATGCATGCATGGCATTAACACTTTTATTTTGGAACCATCATTGCTTAGGTTAGACGAGGTAGTCATTTGATAAGACAAGAAGAAGAAATGGCATCACCCAACAACAGCAATGAAAAAATGATCCAATTGAGAGTCGACATTACCACACTCCAACAACAAATGGCCTAACTCATTGAAGCTCTATGGAATGAGCCCAACCGTTTGAACCAATCTCCACTTGAGGGTAATGGTGGAGAAAATGGCAAGACAAACCAAGACAAAGACAGAGGGAAAAGTCTAATCAATCAAGAAGAGCCCAAATCGTCAAGCAATTGACCAAAGAGATAGAGAAGGTGCAATCCCTCTTAAAGAAGAAGGGGTTAAAAGGGATCGAAGACCTAGATGACATTTTGCTCATTGGGGACAATGATTTGCCTCCCAAATTTTGCATGCCAAACTTGCCCAAGTTTAACAAGGAGTTCAATCTGAAGACACATCTAAGACAGTATGTAGCCATCATGCCCACCACTCGTTTGTCAAATGAGGACATATTGAAGTACTTCATGCTATCCCTAAAAGATGATGCGGTAGTATGGTACCATGACCTCCCCAAGAGAGTCTGAGAAGATTAGGAAGAGATATCCGAAGAGTTCGTAAAACAGTATTGCTATAACACCCAACTGGGGGTAACTTGAAGAGATTTGGAGATGACACGTCAAAAGCCCATCGAGACATTCTCATAATTGTTAGCCCTAAGGCTACATGATAATTTTGATGATAACAATACACATTGATTAATTGAGATTTACTAACATGTTTATTTATTTGCAAGAGTAAAATCATTGAAATAATTTTAAAATCAAGAAGAGGCTTATTAAAATGAATTGTTGAAGCTAAGGAGAAGACTACATGTTAAAGGCACCAAAGTTTAAGAACAAGGATTGACTCAAGGAATATGACACATGAGCAATGTTCAATCAATTAGTCATATATATCTCTACAAATATCCAAATGATGTGATTCCTAAGCCTTTGGAAAGCTTACTCAATTTATAACATCTCATATGTTTTAATCAAATTCAAATTTCAAGAGCAAGGTTGTCCAAATCATCATGTAAGTTGAAAGACAAATGGAAGCAGCTGACATGAGCACCGAATACTCCTTTAGACATATCTTGAGCTAGAAAAATCAAAATGACTTGATTCTTGTGGCATTGGAAAGATGACTTAATGATGAACATTTCATATGTTTTGAAAAAATTCAAATTTCAAACAGAAGGCCGACATAATTGACATGCAATTTGGGGGACTGACACAAAGAAGAAAAATCAACTCACATGAGCACCGAATGGTGTTTTGGTCATATCTTAAGATAGAGATATCCAAATGCTTTAATTCTTAATGTTTTGGAAAGCTTATTAAAATATGCAGATTTTTATGTTTTGAAGAATTCAAATTTCAAACGGAAGGCTGACAGAATTATCATTCAATTTGGTGGACTGACACAAGAAAGAAAAATCAAGTTACATGAGCACCAAATGGTGTTTTGGCCATATCTTGAGATACAGATATCCAAATGACTTGATTCTTGATGCGTTGGAAAGCTTATTCAAACAAGAAAATCTTTTTTGTTTTTCAGATTCTCAATTTTCAAAGGGAACATTGACAAAAATGGTAGACAAGATTACGGTTTTTATGGTGGGCAGAAAATTTGGAGTTGGTGTCTTCACTTGTTCAAGTTCATCTCATTTGCCTATAAAAGGAGCCCTTCTCCCATGCATTCAGGAAGACAAAGAGAAGTGCAAGAGAAGCATTTTATCAAGCAAAAAGCAAGAGAAATATCAAGTCTAGAGAGCTTATATATTATTTATCTACTCCTTGAAGAGAGTTATACTTTTGTTGTAAAAATTATCTTTGTTCTTGTATTGTGGTGAGAGTGAGATATTATTGTAAAGGATAATAGTTATCCTTGAGAAGAACTCTTGGTGTGGTGTTATCAAGGGTTGAAGGAAGTTGCCTTGGTGAGGTTGTTCATCAAGAAGAACTCTTGGTGTGGTGTTATCCAGGGTTGAAGGAAGTTACCTTGGTGAGGTTGTTCATCAAGAAGAACTCTTGGTGTGGTGTTATCCAGGGTTGACGGAAGTTGCCTTGGTGAGGTTGTTCATCAAGAAGAACTCTTGGTGTGGTGTTATCAAGAGTTGGAAGATAAAATCTTGGTGAGGTTGTTCATCAAGCAAGTTGTAAAGAATTCTACAACTTAGTGGAAAGCTTAGCTCGTGGAGCTAGGAGCCCGTGGACGTAGGCAAGGTTTGCCGAACCACGTAATTGAGTTTGCACTCTCTCTATCCCTATCTCTTTACATTAACTTGCACTTGTGATTGTTCTTCATTTCTATTATCTTGATTGCATTCTATTTTCATCTTCTTCACCTTTATTCTTAAAGAAAGAGTTAAATAATTTTGATTTTCAAGAAAAGTTTTCTAAATCCGTTTTGATAAATAAAAACCCAATTCACCCCCCCTCTTGGGTTGCCATACCTGGGTCAACAAGTGGTATCAGAGCAAGGTTGCTCAATTTTTTAAATCTTACTCGATTTTTGAGCTATGACAACTTTTAATTCAACTTCATATGTTGAGGGACTTTCTATCTCTAGACCTCCATTTTTTAATGGAAATGATTACTCTTATTGGAAAACTAGAATGAGTATTTTCTTGAAATCTTTTGATTATGATTTGTGGTCTATTGTTTTGGAAGGACCTTTTGTTCCTACCAAAATTGAAAATGGGGAATGCATACTTAAAGAACCTAAAAAGTTTAGTGAAGATGATAAAAAGAAATTGAGTTTGAATGCTAAAGCTATGAATGTGTTGTATTGTGCTCTAGATAGAAATGATTTTAATAGAATATCTACTTGTTCTACGGCACAAGAAATATGACACACACTTGAAGTAACTCATGAAGGAACTAGTCAAGTTAAAGAATCCAAAATTAGTATGCTAGTTCATAGTTATGAGCTTTTTAAGATGAAATCGGATGAATCAATTTCTGAAATGTTTACTAGATTTACAGATATTATTAATAGTTTGAAATCTCTTGGTAAATCTTATTCTGATGTTGAAATGGTGAGAAAGATTCTTAGGTGTCTACCAAAATCTTGGGAGCCAAAGGTGACAGCAATTCAAGAAGCAAAGGACCTCACCAAACTACCATTAGAAGAACTTATGGGTTCTCTCATGACTCATGAAATCACCTTGAAGGAGAATAAAGAAGATTTCAAGAAAAAGAAAAATATCGCTTTCAAATCTTCAACAAAAGAAGATGATGAGTCCGACGATGAAGGAGACGATGAAGATCTTGCATTCATCACAAAAAAGCTAAAAAGGATGATTAGAAGAAACCAAGGATTCGAGAAGAATTCTAGAAGGGAGTACAAAGGGCAAAGCTCAAAGCAAGATAAGAAAAATGATCAAGTCATTTGCTATGAGTGCAAGAAACCGGGACATGTAAAGATGGATTGTCCTTACTTCAAGAGTCAAAACAAGAAATCCAAGCAATGAAAGCCACAAATTGGGATGATAGTGAAGCTAGCTCCACCGAAGAAGAAGATTGCGAAGTGGTAAACATGTGCTTTATGGCTTTAAGTGAAGATGAGGTAAGTATTCTAAACTATGATCCTAAACTTTCATATGATTAATTACTTGAAGCATTCCAAAATTTACATGCGCAAGTTGATAAGCAAAATTTTAAAATTAATGCTTTCAAAAAGAAGTCAAAAATCATGTTATCTCAATTAGAAGAGGTGGTAGAAATAAATGAAGCTTTAGAAAATGAAAATGAAATTTTAAAGTAAAAAGATTTTGAAAGTTTGGAAAGTCAAATACATTTATTAAAAACTGAAAATGACATTTTAAAACAAAAGAATTTTGATAAATTGGAGAAACAAAATGCTAGTTTGAAAAAGGAAAATAATGAGTTAAGAAATATTGTTGATAGTTTTACAAAAAGCACAAAAAATTTGAATTCTATGTTACAAAACCAAAGGTGTGTTTTTGATAAAAGAGGTTTAGGATATAAAACTCATAAAATGAAAAGTATTTTAAAAATTATTTTGCTCATGCATCTTCTAGGAATAATCCTAATCATTCATGTACTTATTGTGGAAGAAAAGGACACAAAGTGCATTCTTGCTATATTAAGAGAAATCCTAATTTGAAACAAATATGGGTTCCAAAAAGTACCATAACTAACCCCAAAGGACCCAAGAACTTTTGGGTACCAAAAAGTTACTCTTTGAATGTTGATTGTAGAGACAAAGTGGCAAACACAAGTGGTACTTAGATAGTGGATGCTCAAGGCATATGATCGGAGATGCCTCCAAGTTCTCAAGATTTATCATGAAGAAAGGAGGATATGTGACCTTCGGTGATAATGCCAAAGGAAGGGTAATCAGACATGGTGATATTGGTAACCCTTCTTCACCTATTATTGAAGATGTTTTGCTTGTTAATGGTTTGAAACATGATTTGATTAGCATTAGTCAATTGTGTGATAAGGGATTTTTGTTACTTTTGAGCCTAATAGATGTGTGATTAAGGATGTTAGTAACAATAAGACATTATTTGTTGGTAATAGATGTGGTAATATTTATACAATTGATATTGATGTTAATGATCATGTAGAAAATTGTTTCATTGTTAATCATGATGTTTGGTTATGGCATAGAAGATTAGGTCATGCTAGCATGGACACAATTTCAAAAATTTCTAAAAATGATTTAGTTGATGGTCTTCCAAAAATAAAATTTGAAAAGGATAAGATTTGTGATGCTTGTCAATTTGGAAAACAAGTGAGAACTTCTTTTAAACAAAAGAAATTTATTTCAACAAATAAACCTCTACAATTACTTCATTTGGATTTATTTGGACCATCAAGAACTCAAAGCCTCGGTGGAAAGTATTATGTTTTTGTTATTGTGGATGATTGTTCAAGATTTACTTAGGTGTTATTCTTGAAAACTAAAAGTGAGGCCACACAAGCTTTTTAAATATTTGCAAAAAGAGTATAAAATAAAAAAAAGGGGTATTCTATTATGTCCATTAGGAGTGATCATGGTGGTGAAGTAGACAATGTTGCATTTGAAAATCTTTGTGATGAAAATGAGTTTGAATATAATTTTTTCGCACCTAGAACTCTACAACAAAATGGTGTTGTTGAGAAGAAAAATATGACTATTTAAGAAATGGCTAGGACCATATTACTTGAAAATAATTTGCCAAAATATTTTTGGGCCGAAGCCGTTAATATCACATGTTTTATAATCAATAGAGTTCATATTAGAGCTTTAATAAAGAAAACACCTTATGAACTTTGGAAAGGAAGAAAACCCAACATTGGATTTTTTAAAATTTTTGGATGTAAATGTTTTATTTTAAACACTAAGGATAACCTTGGAAAATTTGATGCAAAAGCCGATGTTGAAATTTTTGTTGGCTACTCCAACCATAGTAAAGCATATAGAGTTTTTAACAAAAAGACTCTTACTATTGAAGAATCTATGCATGTTGAATTTGATGAAACTAATGTTATTTCTTCATAGAATTTAGATGATGATATTGTTGAGGTAGAAAGGAAAATCAAGGAATCAAGGCTTGATAAAAAGAGCCAAGATGAATTACAACTTCAACAAGAAAAGTTTGAGGAAGTAAATGATTCTTCCCAAGAATTACCAAAGGAATGGAGGTATGCAAAAGCTAACCCTAAAGATCTCATTATTGGTGAACCATCACAAGGTATGAAAACTAGATCTTCTTTTAAGAACTTTTGTAATCATTTTGCTTTTGTCTCTCAATTTGAACCAAAATCTTTTAAAGAAGCCGAAAATGACGAAAGTTGGATTTTAGCTATGCAAGAAGAATTGAATCAATTTGAGAGAAATCAAGTTTGGAATTAGTCCCTAGACCTAAAAATCATTCTATTATAGGCACTAAATGGATTTTTAGAAATAAATTAGATGAAAATGGCACCATTATTAGAAACAAAGCTAGACTTGTTGCTCAAGGATACAATCAAGAAGAAGGTATTGATTATGAGGAAACTTTTGCACCGGTTGCTAGATTAGAATCAATTAGAATGTTGTGTGCATTTGCATGTTATAAAAATTTTACATTATATCAAATGGATGTCAAAAGTGCATTTTTAAATGGTTACATTATGGAGGAAGTATATGTAGAGCAACCTCTTGGTTTTCAAAATCATGATTTTCCAAACCATGTTTTCAAACTCAAAAAAAGGCACTTTATGGCTTGAAACAAGCACCAAGAGCATGGTATGATAGATTGAGCAAATTTCTCATTGATAATGGTTTCGAAATGAAAAAAGTTGATACTAGTCTTTTTGTTAAACCAAAAAATGATGATTTATCAATTGTTCAAATCTATGTTGATGATATTATATTTGGTGCTACTAATGTCTCTATGTGTGAGGAATTTTTCAAGTGCATGCAACAAGAATTTGAAATGAGCTTAATGGGAGAATTAAATTTCTTCCTTGGACTTCAAATCAAGCAATCAATAGATGGGATCTTCATTAATCAAGCTAAATACACAAGAGATCTTCTCAAGAAGTGTGGCATGGATAATTCAAGGACATATAACACACCTATGGGTACATTAACCAAGCTTGACAAAGATGAGAAAGGAAAAGATGTTGAGGTAACAAAATATCGAGGTATGATTGGCTCTCTTTTGTCTTTAACTGCTAGTAGACCTGATATTATGTTTAGTGTGTGTATGTGTGCTAGATTTCAATCTTGTCTAAAGGAATCTCACCTTAAGGCTGTCAAAAGGATATTTAGATATCTTCTTGGCACCATAAATCTAGGTCTTTGGTATCCTAAGTGTGATAATTTTGATCTAATTAGTTATTCCGATGCGGACTTTGCTTGAAGTCTTCTTGATAGAAAGAGCACTAGTGGCTCTTGCCATTTTCTAGGACATGCATTAGTCTCATGGTTTAGTAGAAAACAAAATTCTGTTGCCTTATCAACCGCGGAAGCCGAGAATATTGCAGTAGGAAGTTGTTATGCACAATCTCTTTGGATGAAACAAATTTTAAAAGATTATGGTGTGGTATTTGATCATATTCCCATCAAATATGACAATACAAGTGCCATCAACATTTCAAAAAATCCCATATAACACTCTAGGACAAAGCATATAGAGATTAGACATCATTTTATTAGAGATCATGTGCAAAAAGGTAATATTTCTTTAGAATTTGTTCCCACCGAGAAACAATTAGCCGATATATATACTAAACCCCTTAGTCAAGATAGATTTAGCATAATTAGAAGAGAATTAGGCATGTTGGATAAGTCTTAATTTTGCTTTAATATGATAGCATATGTTAAGGGGGAGAATATATTTAGGGGGAGTAGTTAATTTGATTACATTTTTTTTGATGATAACAAAAGGGGGAGAAATAGTTGGATTGCTTATATTCATAACAAGTGCCATTTTTTTGTTTATTCTTGATTTTATTTTCATTCTTTATTTTAGATATTATTTGAAAGCAATCAATGGTTTGTCATCATCAAAAAGGGGGAGATTGTTAGCCATAAGGCTACATGATAATTTTGATGATAACAATACACATTGATTAATTGAGATTTACTAAAATGTTTATTTATGTGCAATAGTAAGATCATTGAAATAATTTTAAAATCAAGAAGAGGCTTATTAAAATGAAGTGTTGAAGCTAAGGAAAAGACTACATGTTAAAGGCACCAAAGTTTAAGAACAAGGTTTGACTCAAGGAATGTGACACATGAGCAATGTTCAATCAATTGGTCATATATATCTCTATAAATATCCAAATGATATGATTCCTGAGCCTTTGGAAAGCTTACTCAATTTATAACATTTTATATGTTTTAATGAAATTCAAATTTCAAGTGCAAGATTGTCCAAATCATCATGCAAATTGAAAGACAAATGGAAGCAGCTGACATGAGTACCGAATACTCCTTTGGACATATCTTGAGCTAGATAAATCAAAATGACTTGATTCTTATGGCATTGGAAAGAAGACTCAATGAATAACATTTCATATGTTTTGAAGAAATTCAAATTTCAAATGGAAGGCTGACATAATTGACATGCAATTTGGTGGACTGACACAGAGAAGAAAAATCAACTCACATGAGCACCAAATGGTGTTTTGGTCATATCTTAAGATAGAGATATCCAAATGCTTCGATTCTTAATGTTTTGGAAAGCTTATTAAAATATACAGATCTTTTATGTTTTTAAGAAATTCAAATTTCAAACGGAAGGCTGACAGAATTATCATTCAATTTGGTGGACTGACACAAGAAAGAAAAATCAAGTCACATGAGCACTGAATGTTGTTTTGGCCATATCTTGAGCTACAGATATCCAAATGACTTTATTCTTGATGAGTTGGAAAGCTTATTCAAACATGCAAATCTTTTATGTTTTACAGATTTTCAAATTTCAAACGGAACATTGACAAAAATGGTAGACAATATTACGGTTTTTATGGTGGGCAGAAAATTTGGAGTTGGTGTCTTCACTTGATTAAGTTCATCTCATTTGCCTATAAAAATGAGCCCTTCTCCCATGCATTCAAGCAGAGCAAGAGAAGCATTTTATCAAGCAAAAAGCAAGAGAAATATCAAGTCTAGAGAGCTTTTATATTATTTACCTACTCTTTGAAGAGAGTTATACTTTTGTTGTAAAAATTATCTTTGTTCTTGTATTGTGGTGAGAGTGAGATATTATTGTAAAAGATAATAGTTATCCTTGAGAGAACTCTTGTTGTGTGTTAGCAAGAGTTGAAGGAAGTTGCCTTGGTGAGGTTGTTCATTAAGAAGAACTGTTGGTGTGGTGTTATCAAGGGTTGAAGGAAGTTGCCTTGGTGAGGTTGTTCATCAAGAAGAACTCTTGGTGTGGTGTTATCAAGGGTTGAAGGAAGTTGCCTTGGTGAGGTTGTTCATCAATAAAAACTCTTGGTGTGGTGTTATCAAGAGTTGGAAGATAAAGTGTCGGTGAGGTTGTTCATCAAGCAAGTTGTAAAGATTTCTACAACTTAGTGGAAAGCTTAGCTCATGGAGCTAGGAGCCTGTGGACGTAGGCAAGGTTTGCCGAACCACGTAAATTGAGTTTGCACTCTCTCTATCCCTTCCTCTTTACATTTACTTGCACTTGTGATTGGTTCATCATTATTATTATTTTTTATTGCATCTTTGATAAATTCTAATTTCATCTTCTTCACCTTTATTTTCAAAGAAAGTGAACTAATTTTGATCTTTCAAGAAAAGTTTTCTAAATCCGTTTTTGATAAATAAAAACCCAATTCACCCCCCCCCCCCCCCTCTTGGGTTGCCATACCTGGGTCAACAATAATATCTAGGCCGTTGGACGGCCAAAGCTACCAAGATGATCACAAGGCCTATGGAGAAGGATCAAGTCCGTGTGGTGATCAATGGAGTTCATGCCTTCATTAGTGATTGGCTGATAGGCTTTCCAATCAAGACATTTGAAGATTTGTGTGAATCAGGCATTAATAGAAGATTTGGAGGCCAAGCGAAGAGCAACAATAGAAATCAAGAATAGTATGACCAATCCAGCGAGTTGGACAATGATGATGCATAAGTGCATGCTTGATAAAAGACTTGATTAACAATAGGAGAATTCCTAATTTAGAGACATAATAATGATGTTTTGCAATGCTTTGTCTTAAGAATAATATGAGAGTTATGTATTGTTTTGATGATCATTGATAAAATCATGATACTTATTGGAAATAGATTTTTGGTAATACATGAGATTGTGTTGTTTACATGCTTGACTCTTTTTGGTAGATGAGTTTCATTCTTGATTCTTCAATCATTTGAGCATAATAGCCACAAATATGGGACTTTATATCACTTAGAGAAACTTTATGCGAATAAAGCTTGGTGTCAAGATGTTACAAGACTCTAGAACCTGTTTGATCACCACTCGAGGCCAAGTCCTAGGCTTCACAACATAAAGGAAATGATTTAGGCCTTCTTTGGATTGATTAAGCCTTTCAAGCCCACCTATACTTACTTCATCGTCACTAGTATACCCTATTGAGCCTAATCAAGCCTTTTCTTTGTTAAACCACCCCGATAAATTTTTCCTACATAGTACCCTTCACTCATAACATATGAACATTCTATAAAAGAGCATTGAGAGCCATGCTTATAGGGGAATGAAAGGAAGTTGACAAGTTTTTGTGCAATTTTGAGCTCCCAAAAAAAGGAACAAAAAAGAAAGAGAGAGAGAGAGAGAGAGAGAGAGAGAGGAAAAAAGAAGAAGAAGAAGAAGAAAAAGAAAGAAAAAGAAAAGAAGAGTGCTAATCCCATTACTCGTAAAGTTTAGGGGTGTAGCCACTCAATATCAAAAAGCAAAACATAGTGGGTGAAAACTCAAAGCTTGCGGGTACAAATGGAAGAAGTTGATGCTCTCAATTAAAACATAGAATGGTTGTATGATTATGGGTGAGATAACCTTATAGTCTCCTTTATCATACCTTGACCCTAGCCTATCATTACAAGCTCGATAAAGCCCCAATGATCCTTGATATTGTGATAAGCCTACATTAGTGGAGAGTGGTGTGAAAAGTGGGCTTATGATGGTCCTCCTATCTTTAGAGATTGATCAATAGTTTCTATTTGCATAAAGCTATCCGAGTCTTAGCAAGTGAAGTATGATTGGCTATACACACACACACACACACATAAAAAATCTTGAATAAAGTAATTCTGGCATTAGAGTCAAAATTGTGAAGAATCATAATGTCAATGTATTACTGTAAGCCATTGAACTTGAGGAATCTGTGAAGAAGTTCAATGTTAAACAAATTAATACACAACTCACATTCAGCATTGCAACTTGTTATTAGAGGATATTGGGTGTGTTGAAAACATGTCAAAAAGACAAAAATCCACTAAATGGTATCAAAGAAAGCAACTTTGCCACTAATAGTGGAGAACCAACATATATGGAAGAAGCTAGCCACTTGGTCTGGTATGGATAGTTGCAACGAAGAAGGAATAATGCCTTTAAGGTTAGATGAAGAAATTCCTCAAGACAATACCAGACTCTTTATACAGGGGGTAAATGAATTACCCACCTGTCCTAAGGAGTGAAAATAAGCAAGGAAGCCAAGAATTGCCCTCACCATCTTGAAAATCAAGGAAGATAGAATTATCTCAATCATCTTGGAGGAAGTGCAAGAAAATGATGCTAGAATGGACAGCCTCTCTTGTAGCCAAATGTAAAGAAAAAAAGAAAAATAAATAAAAGCCTGCTAAGTCAAAAACCTTGAAAAGGCGACTTAGGCAAAAATTAAGGCAAGCCCGCTAAGCTGAAAACTTGAAAGAATAGCTTAGGCAAAAGTTAGGGCATAAAAGAAAAGAAGAAAAAGCCTGCTAAGTAGAAAACCGAAAAAGGGAGGCTCAGGCAAAAGTTAGGGCAGGCTTGCTAAGTCGAAAACTCAAAAAGGGTGACTTAGGCAAAAATTAGAGCATAAAAAAAATGAATGAAATGAAAAATGATTGAACCCGCTAGGTCGAAAACCTAAAAGGGCAGCTTAGGCAAAATTTAGGGTTAGAAGAAAAACCTAATGAAGCAAAAGACTGCCACCAAACCTCTAACAAGGATTAATCTTGACTTGATCCAGTTTGATCCATGTCTCGGCTAGAATCAAGGGAACTATTGTGAAACCTAGGCCCATTTGAGAAATGATGATCACAAGAAAAAGGTCACCAAGACCATCCAGAGAGACCAATAGAGACCATGTAAGAAGGAAGAGTTTATGAAGGCGAATCCGATTGGATATGCTCTTATCCATCATCTCAAGCAAAGGCATGATGGAAGATAATGTCACTCTACCACTTCTGGCATGAATGCCCATGGTAGAAATTGGGAAGTTGAAGAAGTGGGCAAGATCTAACATCGATTATGCCTTGACAGTCGACAAAATGATGCTCTCAGAACTGGATAAGTAACATCGAGTATGGTAGAGAATTCCTCATAAAAGGGTAAATATCTTGCCCATTGAAGTGGAAGATGTGATCATAACAATCCTAGAAGATCGTGCATTGCTTTAGAAAATGGACATCAAGCTTTATATGTTCAAAGGAACTTCATGTGATAAAGACTGATGGATTTGAGTCATTTCTAGTCATCATCCTTTAAAGGCTTCAAAAGAGGCTAGAAGATCTTGAGAATGCCTCAAACATATTAGGAAATGTGAGAAGAGACATTGAAAGGCTTGAAGAAAGGTAGAAAGGAAAATGAGAAAGCCGATGGCGACAATCCTTACTTATCATCACCAACATTAATTGAAGAAGTAGTAACTTGAGCTTTAAGATGCTTAACTCTCACTCTAGGCACTGGATTTACAGGAGACCTGTCTAGTCCAAGCAAGAAGCATATAGTTAGAAAAATAGATATCATGCATCATAAATCCTTTTCTTATATGAAGCATGATCCAGAATGAAGCATAGTCCAAAAGTGACCAAGTTCTGTAGAATCACAAAGCAATATGAAATATTAGGGGTAACTGTAAATGAAGGGGGCTCAACATCTAGAGGAATAGCAATAGAAGCAGCACGATGTGCAAATTAATCTCGATGATACCTAGAAGAATAGAAGCAACATGATGAGTAAGTCAGTCTCGATATAGGTAGCATGATATACAAGTTACTTGGATCAAGCAGCTTAGTCTTGTTGAGACCTAATGATCACCTGAAGTAGCATGATGTGTTTAAGCAAATCAAGTAGTGCCATGTACAAGATGTCTGGAACGAACGATAATCGAAGTGGACTATTGTTTCAAAGAAGGAATTTCAAGTTTGATGTTCACCTTGAAGAAGACATCTTCCTTAAATAACGCATTCACCTTGAAGAAAGAATCTCCCTTGAAGAAGGCATCCACTTTGAAGAAGGAACCTCCCTTAAAGAAGTCATCTACCATGAAGAAGAAAGCTCCCTTGAATAAGGCAACTTTCTCGAAGAACACATCCACCTTGAAGAAGAAATCTCTCCCGATGAAGGCATCTCCCTCTAAGATGGCATCCACCTCGAAGAAGGCATCTACTTTGAAGAAGAAATCTCCCTCGAATAAGGCATCTACCATGAAGAAGACAGACACCTTGAAAAGACATCTCTTTTGTTTCACCATAAAGAAGGAATTTAAATTCTACCCTACAAAAGGAATTTTTAATAAGAAATTTGAAGTTCACCTTGGAGGAGTTGAAAAAGAAAAAAAAAGATTTATAGTCAGATAATTCGAAAGGCAAGGGGAAGAGAGAGAAGGGAGAGAGAGAAAAAGAGAAAGAAGAAAGAAAAGAGAGGAATAGAAAGAGAAAAGAAAAAAGAAAAAAAAGAAACAAAGAAGAGGGAGAAAGAAAAGAGAGAAGAGAAAAGAAAAGAAATAAAGAAATAAAGAAAAAAAAGAGAAAGCACGAAAGAAGAAAAAAGAAGAATTCTTTATCAATCCTAAGACGCTGAAAGAATTTTCGAACAAAAACGGTGACAAGGACCCGACCATGTAAATAGTTTAGCAACTTATAAGAAAAGAGAAGAGTAACGTCAGTCAATAAAATCTTCGATTGGAATCATATGGAAGAATTCCTCCAGATATTAGAAAGCGATTTGTTGAACAACACACTAAACAAGGTAAAATTTAAATTGATTGTACATCATTGAGAAATGTTTGAATCTTGTAGGAACTTGTAAAGAAAAGGGACAGATCCCAATGAGTTAGTTGATGAATAACATGAATACGAGAAAAAAGAACTCAAGAGATTTCCCTAGTGGGCTAGAAGAAATCGAGAATAGAAGCAAGAATACTCGAAAGGAAGGCATGAAACCTAATCAATACAAAGATTGGAAGAAGCATGAAGAATACCTAAACAAAGGTATGAAGCCCAACGAATGCAAAGTCTGAAAAGATCAAAGAAGAATGAAGAATACTTAGCCAAAGGTATGAAGAATGAGGAGGTCTAAAAACTACAGGGCAGTGCATGATAGAAATTTTCCCAGTGGGCATGCATTAGAAGGAAACCCTAAGAAGTAGGTGCACTTGAGATTATTTTAAGTCCTTAGAATAGGCACAAGCCCTAAGAAGAGGTGCATTAAAAAATGTTGAAAACCTTAAGAAGTAAGTGCACTTAAGAATGTTTTAAGCCCTTAGAATAGGCACATGCCCTGAGAAAAGGTGCACTAAAGAGTGTTGAAAACCCTAAGAAGTAGGTACACTTAAGAGTGTTCGAAGCCCTTAGAATAGACCTACTGAAGAGTGTTACTAAACCCTAAGAAGTAGGCGCACTGAAGAGTGTTAGAAGCCCTAAGAAGTAGGTGCATTTAAGAGTGTTTCAAGTCCTTAGAATAGGCGTACTAAAGAGTGTTACTAAACCCTAAGAGTAGGTGCACTGAAAAGTGTTTTATCGTAGCATCGTAAGGATGCTTTCTAGCCCTTGAATGGACACCTTCGCCCTTAGATGGGCATATCCGCCATTGAATGGGCACACTCACCTTAGATAGGCACATTCACCCTTGAATGGGCACCTTCGCCCTTAAATGGACACATCTGCCCTTGAATGGGCATACTCACCTTAGATAGTCATGTTAGCCCTTGCATGGGTAGGCACTTGAGCCCCTGAATGGGCACATTCACCTTGGATAGGCACATCCACCCTTAAAAGGTAACATTAGCACTCAAATGGGTGCATCTTTCTATGGGAATAGAAGAAGAGAGAGAGATGATGATAAAGTTTCAAAGTAGGAGGACAAAGCTGAGGATGTTGAGACAGAAGAAAGAAAGACGAAGCAAGAGTACTTTGTCGACTTTGTGTCTCACAAACCTTTCCAAAGTGGGGGGCAAGCTATAGAGACTTAATTTTTTAGGCTCGTTGAAGGAATGAAGATAAATGTCAAGCAATGAAAATGATCGAAATGCCCTTGAAGATCAAGAAAAGAAGGGAGAGAGGAAGTTGGTGAAGAGTCTTGAAAACTGACACATGAATTTGAAAAATCATAGAAATTAATCTGGGAGGAATTTGATGATGAATCGTATATATTCCAAAGCTACGAATGTCTAGTTTTCATCAGAATTTATGGACCATGAATCGAAGTTGAACTCAAAAGTTATAAGTAATTGAATACAAAGATTAGAAGGGACTACATTACAAAATTGTAAAAGCGGAAGGGCCAAGCAGCTAGTTCACTGTTCACAAAATATTGTTCATTGAATCCCACATTGATTATTTATCACTTTTTCACTCCAAGGAAAGCTTATGTAAGCATACCTTGGGCTCACTTCTCAAGGCATCCAGAAATCCTCTCTCTCTCCCTCTAGGACACACTTGTGAGAATTTCAAGGAGTCCTATCTAATTTAATATTTTTTAGATGTTTATATTGCTCTAAAGCAGAAAAGGGCTCGTCCTAAGAGCAATTTTCTCTTATCCCTCATATTTTCTTCTTTATTTTTCTTACTTAGAATTAAGCATGTTTAGGTTTATTGATTCTTAGAATAAGCATGTTTAGGATTTATTTTGATGCTCCGAAACATGTTTAGGTTTTTATGAAATGTCTAACCCTTATTTGTTTTGCAAGATGGATAAGCATGTCAAGTTAAGTCCGCTATCTCTCCTTTATTAGAATCATGCTTAGGAGTTTAATTTCTTTACGAAAGCTTATAAATGTGTTTAGGAGTACATGCTTAGAATCATGATTAAGAGCACATGATTAGAATCATGCTAGGAAAACTTATTTGCTTCGATACGTGCTAGGAAATAGCATAGTATAGATCAGAATTATCGTTTTGCTCTTTGATAAGTGTCTATTTATATATCATTTTCATATCAATTCGTCCATGTTTCTTTGCTATATTCCTTGGTATTTTTATGTTTTTGTGTGGTTTTTGATGTTTGTAGGAGTTTTGGAGGAACTTACACAAAATTGGAGTAAAACCCTTCATTTTCACCTCTGCTAGTCAACCAATTTCTTGGAGTTGATTGTATTGATATACAATTAACCGGATAACATGCTATATACCATTGAAAAGCTCTCGAAGTCTATTTTCTGGAGAAATTTACGGTTCACGAATTTATGTAGTGTACCGAAAGTTGTGATAAAAATGGTATGAGAAGTGTATATTTGTAATTCCATATATCACTGTAGCATGTTATTAAATACGGAGCACTGTAGCAAGTTACTGTAGCAGGAGTGTTTAAACACATTTTAGGGTTTTTTTTCATAACTTGAAGAGGGGAAAACGTGGAGGATGGCTGCATTTCTGGTTTCTCTCATCCCTTGGAGTTCTTGAAGGAGAAAGAAGATTTTGAAAGAGGAGGAACTACAATTCCAAGAATGATTCATCTACAAAGAAGATTTTCAAAGAATTTGCTAAGTTCTTTCTTTCCTTTTCAATTCTGGAATTTCTCTGTATTGTATTTGTTATTCTGATTGAATATGTGTAACTAAATCTGAATTGGTTGAGGGTGATTTCAAAGCCCTTGATATGGATTTTGTGAGTTGATTGTGTAAGAAATTGTTATCCAATTCTCTAATTGAAGTTGCTTGTATTTTCCCATATCTAATGCTTATGATTGCTTACTGATTGTATTTGGAATGGCCAACTGAATATAATCTGTTGTTGTCTATTGCTAGATTAGAAATCTTGATCCGTAATTGTCATGAATTTCCAATCATTAGTAGCAAAATTGTGATCAGAGATTGCAATTGGAAAATACAACCTAGGTTAAATAATCCGAACTTGTGTGATTATTGCTTAGATCAACCTATCTTTCTCATCGTAATGCTTCTATTGAATTAAACTTAGAGAGCTTGTTCTAGGTTGTTTAATGGATAGAGATTAAATAAAGAGCCTGTTTTTGTTTAACAACAAAGTAAGGAAAGATTGGGATAACAGAGCTTGTTGTTATCTACGGTTGATAACTTCAATGCTGTAATTGGATGACAATTCTACAATTAATTCGCAAATCCATATCTTGTGGTAGAGAAGGATCCCTTAACCAGGTTTCTCTCATTGAGTTTTTCACTCAATTAACTTTCTGTTTTGTTATTCTTTACTTGCATTAATATTTCATCTTAGTTAATCAATCAACAAAACCCCCCTCATTTAGTTTATTGTTGCTTTCGAATAACAAAATTCAATTAGAATCAATCCTCGTGGGAACGATATCTACTCATCACTTTATTACTTGTGCGACTAGTATACTTACTAGTTTCGAACGCATCAAGTTTTTGGCGCCGTTGCCGGGATTGATTTTCTAATCAATTTGTTATTCTGTTTTTACTACTAATTCTTGATTGTTATTTCCTGATTGTTTGGTGTTTAGGCTTTTATGTCCGAGGGAGAAGCAGATCAACGACTTAAGAGAATTAAGGAGTTTCTCCAATCCTCGAATTTAAGGCTAAATCGGTCAATTTCAACTCCACCTCCAGAATTTGACCTTGCACGACATACTTCCCTCCCATCTTCTTGCAGTTCAATCAAATCTGAATCGGAAGCAATGGCGATGGAAAACGATCAGACTCTTAAGGAGTTAGCGGCTCCAATTATTGATCAACAACCGCTATGCATAAGCACCAATTTTGAGATAGATTTTGAACTTAAATCTGGACTGATTCATCTCTTGCCTACATTTCATGGTTTTGCAGGAGAGGATCCGAACAAACACCTCAAAGAATTTCATGTGGTATGCTCAAGTATGAAGCCAACTGGCGTTTCTGAAGAGCAAATTAAATTGAGAGCTTTCCCATCTCATTAGCAGATTCGGCAAAAGATTGGTTATACTACCTACCACCAGGTACCATTACCACTTGGAATGAGATGAGTAAACTCTTTTTGGAGAAATACTTTCCAGCCTCGAAAGTTACAAATATTAGAAAAGATATTAGTGGCATTCGACAACACACTGGAGACTCACTTCATGAATATTGGGAGAGATTTAAGAGGTTATGTGCTAGCTGTCCAAACCACCAAATTAGTGATGGACTACTAATTCAATATTTCTATGAGGGTCTCCTACCCATGGAAAGGAGTATCATTGATGCTGCTAGTGGTGCAGCACTAGTTAATAAAACACCGAACGTGGCAAGACGTTTGGTTAGTGACATGGCAGCGAACTCCCAACAATTCAGCAATCAATTTGAGCCACAACTACCAAAAAGAGTAAATGAGGTAAGTACTTCAAACATTGAACAACAACTTTGTGAACTTACCTCTCTTGTAAAAAAAATGTCTGTAGGACATATGCATCAATCTTATGCATGTGGAGTATGTTCTGCCATGGGACCATCAACCGGAACCCATGTGTCCAACTTTGCAAGAAGGAGATACAGAACGAGCCAATGCCATGGGTGGATTTCCAGGAAAACCAAGGCAAAGGTATGACCCTTTCTCCAATACTTACAATGCTGGATGGAGAGATCACCCTAATTTAAGATATGCGAATCGTCAACCAATTGTCCTAAATGCCATACCAAATCGACCACCAGGTTTCAATCAACCAAGGGTGCAGCAACCATTTCAAGCACAAACACCACCAACACCACAACCAGCACCGCAACCAGCTCCACAAAATTCAGGTACGTCTCTCGAGGATATTGTTAAAGCACTTGCCACAACACAATGCAATTTCAGCAGGAAACTAGGGCAAGTATCCAAAACCTGGAAAGCCAAATAGGACAATTGGCCACTAACATGAGCAAAATTGAGAGTCAAAGCTCAGGAAAATTGCCATCTCAGCCAGTGATCAATCCCAAGAGAGAATGCTAGTGCTGTAACTTTGAGAAGTGGGAAGCAATTAGAGATTCCACCAAAGAAATCACAAACTGATGAAAGGGATGACACCACTCCCACCATGAATAAAACATCATCTTCTAAGGTAAATCCTAAAACCCATATTCCTTCATATGTTACTCTCCACCTTTTCCTAGCAGATTTGCAAAATCGAAGAAAGAGGAACAAGAACAGAAAATCTTGGAAAATTTTTGCAAGATCGAGGTAAATATACCACTTCTGGATGCTATCGAGCAAGTGCCTCGTTAGGCAAAATTCTCAAAGAGTATGCACCAATTAGAGGAAGTTAAAAGAAAATGAGAAGTTAAGGGTGCGGGGAAGATGTTTCAGCTGTATTGCAAAGGAAAATTCCTCCAATGTGCAAAGATCCAGGTACGTTCACCATGCCATGCACCATTGGTAAAACCAAGTTTGAAAGTGTTATGTTAGATTTAGAAGCATCTATTAACATCATACCATATTCTATTTATGCTTCTTTAAATCTTGGACCTTTTGCGAAAACTGGTATTACCATTCAACTTGCTGATCATTTTAATGCATATCCAAAAAGAGTTGTGGAAGATGTGCTTGTGCAGGTGAATCAATTGGTTTTCCCAGCAGACTCTGTTGTTCTTGAAATAGAGGATGAGACGTCTCCCAATCCAACACCGATTCTTTTAGGGAGACCATTCTCGAAAACTGCTAGAATCAAGATTGATGTTCATGATGGCACTTTCACCATGGAGTTTGATGCCAAAGTGATCCGTTTCAATATTTTCGAGGCAATGAGGTACCCTAGTGACTTGCATTCTATTTTTGTAGTTGATATTATTGATTCTTTGTCACAACAATATTTTGAGTTAACTCGAAAGGATGGATTGGAAATGGCTATTAGTGAGCACATAGGGACAGAAAATTTCAAAGAACCAGGAAGGTTGATACAAGTGTCCAAAGAAATGGAGGAAGCTATGGCATGCTTAGATGAGACTATAGCTATAATCACAAACAGGTATGATGTTTCGTACGTTGAATTGCTTTTATCTAATGAGAAACTTCTTCCTTCTGTGATGAGAGCCAATACCTTGGAGCTTAAGCTACTTCCAGATGATATGAGGCATGTGCTTTTGGGTGACAAAGATCCTTTGCTAGTTACAATAGAAATGGGCCTTGCACCACTACAAGAAGAGAAATGCGTCCGAGTACTTAGAGTTCACAAACAGCTATTAAGTGGATGATTGTTAACATCCAAGGCCCAGCCATATGCTTGCACCATTTCTTGTTCGAAGAAGGAAATCCAAGCCCACTAGAGTGAAGCACAGCGGGATTGTATCCTCCCATGATGGAACCAACGTCGGGCTGAGGACGCTAAACCAAGCGCTTATTGGGAGGCAACCCAATGTTTTTGTAAAATAAATTAAAAAAAGAAAAGAAAAGAAAAATAAAATAAGGAATAATGATCAATTTTTGTGTCTCGAGGAGATTCCTTTCATAGGCCATCAAATTGATCAGGTTTTATCTCTCTTTGCCATCTGTCTCATTTGTTTTTATATTTTTTTACTTGTTTTTTGACTTTTGTTTGTTATTGCGTTTGTTTCTCTTTGAGTGCCTTTAGTTTCATTTATGCTCTTTTCTTTGCACTTGTTTGTTTAATTTGTTATTCCGTACTTCGAATTCATTTGTGAACAGATTGAGGGAAACATTCCAAACGGGAGATGAAGTCATGTCGAAGGATTTTGGAATCGTGCATATCTGGGAGAACAACTCAATCGCATTATCGGTAATATCTCTCCTTTTCTTCTCTTCAATGGATGCCGATATCTTTCTATCGAACCTTCGTAAATATTTCCCTTCACTCCTCAAAATGCCTGTGTTTAAATTATAAAGCTACGGATGACTAGACTTTGGGCATTGATGCTTCCTAAAAAAAAAAAAAAAAAATTTTTGGTGCCTGCGGTTATCCGATGGCTTATCGAAGCCAAGGTGAGATTGTCCGGTGAGCCGGACATAAATCTCGCAAAATACATGCCGGGTCTAGGAAAGAGCTACTACGCCAAGAGGCGAAGAGCGAAAAGGTTACAAGTATGTTATAAATGTGCTAGATGGAATTGTAACCAGACTTGCCGTTCATTAGGTTTTGCGTCCAGGAATAGAGAAGATAAACTTTCATTTATTAAGAATGGTTTGAGTAATGAGTCGCTGGATAAGGTTTTGTTAACTCTCGAGTCACATTCTTGTGGACTTGTTCAGCGTGTTGAATTGCTTAATCTGACGCTATATGGACCCCCCCAACAATTTAGTGATGAATTGCCAGTGTTATAGTCTAGGGACTGACTAAAAACGACCCTGTTTGAAGTTTATAAGAAAACTGGATGGGAAGCAAAAACCCGACTCATAGAAGGCGTTTCAGCCGTTACTGGACGTAAAACCAGAGGAAGATGTGAGCCACAATCACAATTACTTGTATATTTGAATGTGTGTTGTTGTTGTCGAATTTTATTTTTTTCTTGTTTCGTTTGATCTGATTATCAATGTTGTTTTTGTGTTGTTGTGTTTGTTGATTTTGTTTGTTTAATTTTAAGTTTTCTTTTTAACAAACCATATGACTACCCCATGTCATACGCACACGTGGATGGAGTGTGGAGGTTTTGTCAACCTCCACCGAAAGGTATCTCTATTTTTTATGCTTCACGTGGGAGACAAGTGTGAGGTTTGTCAACCTCCACCATGTAAAGGTATCTCCATTTTTCCATGCTTCACGTGGGAGGACAAAGTGTGTGGTTTTGTCAAACCCTTGCCGAAAGCAACTCATTTTTTTCAAATCTTGGGCGATGATAAATCTAACATCGAGGCAAACCCACGAAAAGTATGTCCCCAATGGTCAAAATTGAGAGTTTAGGGTGTAATATACATTCTGGCACATTTCATAGGTCATTCCATAACCTGTCTTGCACTTGAATCGCATAATACCTAACGTATATCATTGTCAAGTTTAGAGCACTTGTAGAAATGGAAAAAACACCAATTCGGCGATTCCAAAATATATGCGTATTTTGTGGATCGCAATTTGTAAAGATGGAGAGTTTACAACAGCAGCTCTTGATCTTGGTAGGACATTAGCTGCGAGGGGTATTCATTTGATTTATGGAGGGGGGAGTCTTGGGTTAAAGGGGTGTGTGTCGACAGCTGCATCCTAGGAGGGAGCAAAGTTCTCGGCTTTACCTTAAACCCTAGCTGTACGAGATATCGTAGGCAACACAATCGGGGAAGAGTTACAGGTCTCTAGTATGCATGAGCGTATTGCACATATGGTTGTTAAGTCCGAGGCATTTATAGCTTTGCCGGGTGGTTATGGTACATTAGAGGAGATATTTCAAATCACCTCTTGGGCACAGCTAAACATCCATCAGAAACCCATTGGTTTGTTGAATGTTAATAATTTTTTTGATGGTTTGTTGTCCTTTCTTGATCAAGTTGTAGAAAAAAATTTCATCTCACCGTCAGCAAGGCAAATGCTGGTTACAGCTTCAACTGCGGGAGAGTTAATTGACAAACTACA
>SNVD02007332.1:0-28556 GCA_013180625.2 Boswellia sacra | reverse complement strand
ATATGAAATAAAACTAAACCGAAACAGAATCAACAAAAAATTAAAACACACAAATGCTTCATCTTGCAAATAGGCCTCAAAAATTGTACTTAATTATAACCCAAGGAAAACTTCAAAATAATGCACTTGATCAAGAATTTTATCTCAAAGATTAGTTTCGCTTCACTTCCATTCCTCAAGTGTGTGTGTGTAGAGCCATTCTCACCTAATCACTTGTAACCCGGATGAGTTTATGCTTAAAAATGAAATATATTTAATAGTGAAGATGTGTGTATAAATGAACTCCATAGGCCTGCTTTTCAAGTCACTCTCCACTAATGTAGACATGCACAACACCAGGGATCAAGTAGGACTTTATTAAGCTTGTAACGTTGGGCTTGGGTGAAAGGTAATGATAAAGGATAATAAATTTGCTCAACTCACCCACAACACAGAAATCATTCAAGACTATGTAGAGTCAACCCTATAACTACAACTTCATTCTCAATTCACCAGGTTACTCCCCAACAACTTAGTCAGAACACTCAATCTTGTTGTTTTTTTTGCAGAAAACAAAAGAAAACTACACCCCCACACTTTGTTGTTTCATTCTTTTTAAGAACACTTAAGGGTATAGATCTCTTATTCTTCTTCTTTTTTTCTTTTTTCTCTTCTTTTTTTTTATTACACTTCCCCTCCCCCACACTTAAACAACACATTGTCCTCAATGTGTAAGTACGCGGACGATAAGTACAGATTGGCTTTTTTTTTCTTGTTTCTTTTTTTTATTTACAAACATAATAGGACTCACTTGCATTGCTCATGACACATCCCAACCTCCTCTAACTTCCTAAAAACCAGAAACATAGCTCGCAAAATTTAATTGTGAATGATCTACATGCTCGTAGGTAAAGGGATAAAACTGTTTTGGAACAAAATTCCTTTAAGGTTAGGACAATCTTTTATGAGTTAACAAAGAAAAAGGCTTACAAGGCCTCAAAAGGGGTACTGTAGGGATCAATTTCAGTCAAGGGTGGCTATTAAGGCTGAAACGGTCCAAAGATGGCCTAAATTATTTTCCTAATGTTGCACAATCTAGGATTTCGCCTCAAGTGACCATCAAACAAGTTCTAGAATTCATTGAAATCTGAAGAAACATTTAAATTACATAAACCTTCTCCAAGTAAACAAATAACTCAGTGACAATAGCTCAGTGCTCAATATTGTACAAGGAATCAAAGACAAAGCGAAAACCAATAAACATTTCAAGCACACAGATCCATGCATTATTTATCATTTTCCAAGAGTTATTCTCAATTCAATCATTATCTTATCATCGACCCACAAAATGCAAGAAAAGAGATACGTGACGTTGTTACACCTGAGTCAAGATTGTATGTTTCAACAATCCTTAGGACCAGTAGCCCGTTTTAAGACTTAAGGTTGCCAGGCCTATACCTTTCTTATGAAGTAAACCCCCCCCACCCCCAAGAAACAAGGACACTTCAACAACATAGAAATAAAACAAACTACAGATTTACTTTAGAGAGAATGCGTTCAGAGTTAAGGAAACACCATATTATGACATTCTCAGGTTTTTCCACAATGTTTTTTTTTTCGAATCGAAACTGATAAAGACAAAAACACACAACAACTCTAAATTACACAAAACTAAACTTACTCATAAAATAACAAAAGTCCAACAAGCCAGCAAACAAAAACAAGTCAGTTAGAATGGGTCTAAAAAGTTTAGAAGTTAGCCTCCTTATTCAGCCATTATGGATTGAAGAGATCCAGAATGTGTTTCAAGAGAACTTGAACTTTTTAAGCCACCACTCTAAAAAACGAGATTAGAAAATATTACCTGGGACGAAAGAAGTAACCTGAAAAAGCTCAAAAGAAACGACATGAAAAATCTCAAATAAACACACTAAAAAGAAAGCAAACAAAAACGAAGCAAACCAGCAAATAGAGATTACAGATGGAGTGTTAAATCCAGTTGACGCCTTTTATTGCCTTCTCCAAACCAATTTATCCGAGCCATTGTTGGATCAGGCGAATAGACTAATTCTTGTAGTTCGTCAATTAACTCCCCTGCAGTTGAAGCTGTGACCAGGATTTGCCTCACTGACGGTGAGATGAAATTTTTTTCTACAGCTTGATCAAGAAAGGACAACAAACTATCAAAAAAATTGTTGACATTTAACAAACCAATGGGTTTCCGATGGATGTTTAGCTGTGCCCAAGAGGTGATTTGAAATATCTCCTCTAATGTACCATAACCACCCGGCAAAGCTATAAATGCATCGGACTTAACAACCATATGTGCAATACGCTCATGCATGCTAGAGACCTGTAACTCTTCCCTGATTATATTGCCTACGATATCTCGTACAGCTAATGGTTTAGGGATAATGTCAAGAACTTTGCTTCCTCCCCAGGATGCAGCTGTCGACACACACTCCATTAACCCAAGACTAACCCCTCCATAAATCAAATGAATACCTCTCGCAGCTAATGTCCTACAAAGATCAAGAGCTGCTGTTGTAAACTCTCCATCTTTACCAAATTGCGATCCACAAAATATGCATATATTTTGGAATCGCCGAATTGGTGTTTTTTCCATTTCTAAAAGTGCTCTAAACTTGTGTAAGACAATGATGCACGTTAGGTATTATGTGATTCAAGTGCAAGACAGGTTATAAAATGACATCTGAAAATATGCAGAATGGATATATACACACGTAAAACTCTAAAATTTGACACATGGGGACATAATTTCGGTGGGGGTTGCTCGATGCAGATTTATCGCCCCAAGATTTGAAAAATGAGATATGCTTTCGGCGGGGATTGACAAAACCTACACACTTGTCTCCCACGTGAAGCATGAAAAATGGAAATATACTTTCGGTGGGGTTTGACAAAACCACCACACTTGTCTCCCACGTGAAGAATGAAAAATGGAGATATACTTTCGGTGGAGGTTGACAAAACCTCTACACTTGTCTCCCACGTGTACTTATGCTATAGGGCAGTCATATGGTTTGTCAAAAAGAAAACTTGAAATTAAAACAAACAAAATCAACAAACAACAACAACACAAAAACAACATTGATAATCAGATCAAACGAAACAAGAAAGAAATAAAATTCGACAACAACAACACACATTCAAAATATACAAGTAGTTGTGATTGTGGTCAGCATTTGCTAAGTGTCTATTTATATATCATTTTCATATCAATTCGTCCATGTTTCTTTGCTATATTCCTTGGTATTTTTATGTTTTTGTGTGGTTTTGATGTTTGTAGGAGTTTTGGAGCAACTTGCACAAAAAAGGAGTAAAACCCTTCATTTTCACCTCTGCTAGTCAACCATCTTCTCGGATTTAATTGTATTGATATACAATGAACCCGAGACATATTATATACCGTTGGAAAGCTCTCGAAGTCTATTTTCTGGAGAAATTTACGGTTTATAAATCCATTCAGTGTACCAAAAGTTGTAATCAAAACAGTCTGAGAAGTATAGAAATGCAATTCCACAAATCACTGTAGCATGTATAATACGGGACACTGTAGCAGGTTACTGTAGCAGAGTATTTAAACACATTTGAGGGTTTTATTTTGATAACTTGAAGGGGGGAAAACGTGGAGGCTGCATTTCTGGATTTCTCTCATCCCTTGGAGTTCCTGAAGGAGAAAGAAGATTTTGAAAGAGGAGGAACTACAATTCCAAGAAGATTCATCTAAAGAGAAGATTTTCAAAGAATTTGCTAAGTTCTTTCTTTCCTTTTCAATTCTGGAATTTCTTTGTATTGTATTTGTTATTCTGATTGAATATGTGTAACTAAATCTGAATTGGTTGAGGGTGATTTCAAAGCCCTTGATCTGGATTTTGTGAGTTGATTGTGTAAGAAATTGTTATCCAATTCTCTAATTGAAGTTGCTTGTATTTTCCCATATCTAATGCTTATGATTGCTTACTGATTGTACTTGGAATGGCCAACTGAATATAATCTGTTGTTGTCTATTGCTAGATTAGAAATCTTGATCCGTAATTGTCATGAATTTCCAATCATTAGTAGCAAAATTGTGTTCAGAGATTGCAATTGGAAAATACAACCTAGGTTAAATAATCCGAACTTGTGTGATTATTGCTTAGATCAACCTATCTTTCTCATCGTAATGCTTCTATTGAATTAAACTTAGAGAGCTTGTTCTAGGTTGTTTAATGGATAGAGATTTAAATAAAGAGCTTGTTTTATTTAACAACAAAGTAAGGAAAGATTGGGATAACAGAGCTTGTTGTTATCTACGGTTGATAACTTCAATGCTGTAATTGGATTACAATTCTAGGTTAATTCACAAATTCATATCTTGTGGCAGAGAATGAACTCTTAAGCAAGTGTCTCTCATTGATTTTTCACTCCATTTAACTTTGCTTTGTGTTATTCTTCATTTGCTTTCGTATTAAGTTTAGTTAATCAATCAACAAAACCCCCCCTATTTAGTTTATTATTGCTGGAAAATAACAAATTCAATTAGAATCAATCCTCGTGGGAACGATATCTTACTTATCACTTTATTACTTGTGCGACTAGTATACTTGCTAGTTTCGAACGCATCAAGTTTTGGCGCCGTTGCCGGGGATTGATTTTCTAATCAATTTGTTATTCTGTTTTTACTACTGATTCTTGATTGTTTGTGTTTAGGCTTTTATGTCCGAGGGAGAAGCGGATCAACGACTTAAGAGAATTAAGGAGTTTCTCCAATCCTCGAATTTAAGGCTAAATCGTTCAATTTCAACTCCACCTCCAGAATTTGACCTTGCACGACATACTTCCCTCCCATCTTCTTGCAGTTCAATCAAATCTGAACCGGAAGCAATGGCGATGGAAAACGATCAGACTCTTAAGGAGTTAGCGGTTCCAATTATTGATCAACAACCGCTATGCATAAGCACCAATTTTGAGATAGATTTTGAACTTAAATATGGACTGATTCATCTATTGCCTACATTTCATGGTTTTGCAGGAGAGGATCCGAACAAACACCTCAAAGAATTTCATGTGGTATGCTCAAGTATGAAGCCAACTGGCGTTTCTGAAGAGCAAATTAAATTGAGAGCTTTCCCATTCTCATTAGCAGATTCGTCAAAAGATTGGTTATACTACCTACCACCAGGTACCATTACCACTTGGAATGAGATGAGTAAACTCTTTTTGGAGAAATACTTTCCAGCCTCTAAAGTTACAAATATTAGAAAAGATATTAGTGGCATTCGACAACACAATGGAGAATCACTTCATGAATATGGGGAAAGATTTAAAAGGTTATGTGCTAGCTGTCCAAACCACCAAATTAGTGATGGACTCCTAATTCAATATTTCTATGAGGGTCTCTTACCAATGGAAAGGAGTATCATTGATGCTGCTAGTGGTGGAGCACTTGTTAATAAAACACCGAACTTTGCAAGACGTTTGATTAGTGACATGGCAGCGAACTCCCAACAATTCAACAGTCAATTTGAGCCACAACTACCAAAAAGAGTAAATGAGGTAAGTACTTCAAACATTGAACATCAACTTTCTGAACTTACCACTCTTGTAAAAAAAATGGCTGTAGGACATATGCAGCAATCTTATGCATGTGGATTATGTTCTGCCATGGACCATCAACCGACATGTGTCCAACTTTGCAAGAAGGAGATACAGAACAAGCCAATGTCATGGGTGGATTTCCAGGACAACCAAGGCAAAGGTATGACCCTTTCTCCAATACTTACAATGCTGGATGGAGAGATCACCCTAATTTAAGATATGGGAATCATCAACCAATTGCCCCAAATGCCATACCACATCGACCACCAGGTTTCAATCAACCATGGGTGCAGCAACCATTTCAAGCATAACCACAACCAGTACCACAACTAGCTCCACAAAATTCAGGTATGTCTCTCCAGGATATTGTTAAAGCACTTGCCACAAACACAATGCAATTTCAGTAGGAAACTAGGGCAAGTATCCAAAACCTGGAAAATCAAATGGGACATTTGGCCACTAACATGAGCAAATTTGAGAGTCAAAGCTCAGGAAAATTACCTTCTCAACCGGTGATCAATCGAAGAGAGAATGCTAGTGCTGTAACTTTGAGAAGTGGGAATCAATTAGAGATTCCACCAAAGAAATCACAAGCTGAGTAAGGGGATGATACCACTCCCACCATGAATAAAACATCATCTTCTAAGGTAAATCCTAAAACCCATATTCCTTCATATGTTACTCCTCCATCTTTTCCTAGCAGATTTGCAAAATCAAGGAAGGAGGAACAAGAACAAGAAATCCTGGAAACTTTTCGCAAGATCGAGGTAAACATACCACTTCTGGATGCTATCAAGCAAGTGCCTCGTTATGCAAAATTTCTCAAAGGGTTATGCACCAACAAGAGGAAGTTGAAAGGAAATGAGAAGGTAAGTGTTGGGGAAAATGTTTCAGCTGTATTGCAAAGAAAAATTCCTCCGAAATGCAAAGATCCAGGTACGTTCACCATTCATGCACCATTGGTGATACCAAGTTTGAAAGAGCTACGTTAGATTTAGGAGCATCTATTAATGTCATGCCATATTCTATTTATGCTTCTTTGAATCTTGGACCTCTTGCGGAAACTGGTATTGTGATTCAACTTGCTGATCGTTCTAATGCATATCCCAAGGGAGTTGTGGAAGATGTGCTTGTGTAGGTGAATCAATTGGTATTTCCAGCAGACTTTTATGTTCTTGAAATGGAGGATGAGACATCTCCCAATCCAACATCGATTCTTTTGGGGAGGCCATTCTTGAAAACTGCCCGAACGAAGATTGATGTTCATGATGGCACTCTCACCATGGAGTTTGATGGCGAGGTGATTCGTTTCAATATTTTGAGGCAATGAGGTACCCTAGTGACTTGCATTCTGTTTTTGCAGTTGATGTTATTGATTCTTTGGCACAACAACTTTTTGATTTAACTCGCAAGGATGCATTGGAAGTAGCCATTAGTGAGCACATAGGGGCAGAAAATTTCAAAGAACCAGGAAAGTTGATACATGTGTCTAAAGAAGTGGAGGAAGTTTTGGCAAGCTTGGATGAGACTATAACTATCACCACAAACAGGTATGATGTTTCGTACATTGAATTGCCTTTATCTAATGAGAAAATTCTTCCTTTTGTGATGAAAGCCCCTACCTTGGAGTTTAAGCCTCTTCCAGAACATTTGATGTATGTATTCTTGGGTGAGAAGGATACTTTGCCAGTTATAATAGCCAAGGGCCTTACACCATTACAAGAAGAGAAACTCATCCGAGTGCTTCGAGATCACAAAACAGCCATTGGGTGGACAATCGCTGACATCAAAGGTATTAGCCCAGCCATATGCATGCATCGTATCTTATTAGAAGAATGATCCAAGCCCACTCGAGAAGCACAGCGGAGGTTGAATCCTCCCATGATGGAAGTTGTCAAGAAGAATCCTGAAAATTGTAGATGTGGGTATGCTTTAATCCAATTATCCAAGATAGCATGGGTGAGACCAGTCCAAGTTGTTCCGAAGAAATCTGGTGTTACGGTGGTTAAGAATGACAATAATGAGCTAGTTCCCACTCGTATCCAAACTGGCTGGCGAGTTTGTATTGAGTATCGGAAGCTCAATTCAGCAACTCGCAAGGATCACTTTCCTTTGCCATTCATTGATCAAATGCTGGAGAGGTTAGCAAGTCATTCTCCCTATTGTTTTCTTGATGGCTATTCAGGATATAATCAGATTGTCATTGCCCCTGAGGATCAAGAGAAAACTACATTCACCTACCCATTCGGTACATTTGCCTATCGACGCATGCCATTTGGTCTTTGCAATGCCCCTGCCACTTTCCAAAGGTGTATGGTAAGTATTTTCTCTGATTATGTTGAGAACATCATTGAAGTATTTATGGATGACTTTAGTATTTTTGGTGATTCTTTTGATAAATGCCTTGACAACCTTACCCTTATACTTCAAAGATGTATAGAAACTAACCTTATTCTGAATTGGGAGAAATGTCATTTTATGGTAGATCAAGGTATAGTTTTGGGACATATTAATTCTGCTAAGGATATAGAGGTGGATAAATCCAAGATAGATCTTATATATTCCTTACCACCTCCCACAAGTGTGCGGGATATTCGTTCGTTTCTTGGTCATGCAGGTTTTTATCGTAGATTCATCAAAGATTTCTCAAAGATAGCATTGCCCCTATGCAGATTATTACAGAATGATGTGGCCTTTGAATTTGATGAGAAATGCAAAGAGGCATTTGAGAAACTGAAGGAACTCTTGACTTCGGCTACAGTAATCCAATCTCCGAATTGGAATCATCCATTCGAGATCATGTGTGATGCAAGTGACTACGCTGTGGGTGCCGTTTTGGGTCAACGAATTGGCAGAATTCCACATGCCATTTACTATGCATCTCGAACTTTAAATGATGCTCAGCTTAATTATTCTACCACTGAGAAAGAGCTGCTAGCGGTTATTTTTGCTTTAGAAAAGTTTCGATCTTATTTGATTGGTACTAAAGTAACCGTTTATTCTGATCATGCAGCTTTGAGGTACTTGCTCACAAAAAAAGATGCAAAACCAAGGCTTATCAGGTGGATACTCCTTTTACATGAATTTGACTTGGAGATCAAAGATAAGAAGGGAAGTGAAAACTTAGTTGCAGACCATCTCAGTCGCATTGTCCATGACGAGGATGTACTGCCATTACAAGAAAGCTTTCCGGATGAACACTTGCTGTCTCTACATGTAGCAGCCCCTTGGTATGCGGATATTGTTAATTACTTAGTTACCAAGAAGCTACCACATGACTTGACTCGAGCTCAAAGAGACAAGATTAAAAACATTGCCAAATATTACATATGGGATGATCCGCACTTATGGAAGCATTGTTCTGACCAAGTGATAAGAAGGTGCGTTTTTGAATCTAAATTTAATTCAATTTTAACCTTCTGTCATTCTTATGCATGTGGAGGTCACTTCGGACCAAAAAGAACAGCCCTCAAAGTTCTTGATTGTGGATTCTACTGGCCATCATTGTTCAAAGATGCATATCTCTTCTGCAAAGCTTGTGACCGTTGTCAAAGGACAGGTAATTTAAGTGACAAAAATCAAATGCCACAAACCCCTATACTTATTGTCGAGATTTTTGATGTGTGGGGTATTGATTTCATGGTCCTTTTCCTTCATCATTTGGTAATGTTTACATTATACTTGCTGTGGATTATGTTTCTAAATGGGTGGAAGCAAAAGCTACGAGAACTAATGATTCTAAAGTTGTTGTAGATTTTGTGAAATCTAACATATTTGCGAGATTTGGAACACTAAGAGCCATGATTAGCGACAGAGGGACACACTTCTGCAACCGATCATTTGAAGCCTTGCTCAAGAAATACAACATCACTCACGAGGTGTCTACTGCATATCATCCACAAACTAGTGGTCAAGTTGAAGTTTCAAATCGAGAAGTCAAGTCCATTCTCGAGAAGACAGTGAATCCAAACCGAAAAGATTGGAGCCTATGATTGAATGATGCACTTTGGGCATACCGGACTGCTTACAAGACACCTATTGGTATGTCTCCGTATAGGTTAGTCTATGGTAAGCCATGCCACCTTCCAGTGGAGCTCGAACATAAAGCATGGTGTGCAGTAAAGCTTTGTAACATGGAGATGGATGCTGCTGGAGAACAAAGGAAGCTTCAACTGAAAGAATTGTAAGAACTTAGAAATGATGCCTATGAGAATTCCAGAATTTACAAGGAGAGAACTAAGGCATTTCATGATAAAATGATCTCCAGAAAGAATTTTGAAGTGGGACAGAAAGTTCTTTTATTTCATTCTCGCCTCAAGTTATTTCCAGGTAAATTACGATCTCGATGGGTTGGACCTTTGTTATTACTAATGTTTTTCCTCATGGTGCAGTGGAAATCAAGAGCTTAAAAACGGACAAAGTATTCAAGGTGAATGGGCATAGGTTGAAGCTTTATTATGAGAATTCAGTGATGCAGGACATTGAGGAGGTACCTCTCTACGAGCCAGCTTATCTTGATGGGTGATGGCAAGTAAAGTCAGGTTGAGGACGTTAAACCAAGCGCTTATTGGGAGGCAACGCAATATTTTTGAAACATAAATAAAAAGAGACAAAGAAAAGAAGGTAGTAACAATCAGTTTTTGTGTTTCGAGGAGATTCCTCTCATGGGCCATTATAATTGATCAGGTTTTATCTCTCTTTGCCATCTGTCCCATTTGCTTTGTTGTTTGTTTTTGACTTTCGTTTGCTCTTATGTTTTTATTTCTTTTATGTGTCTCTATTTTCTTTTCTTGTGTTTAATTTGATTATTCCGTGCTTCGAGTTCAGTTGTGCAACAGCTAGAGGAAACATTCAAATGGGAGTTGAAGCCATTGTCCGAAGGTTTGAAACGTGCATATCTGAGAGAAGAACAAACTCAATCGCATTATTGGTAATATCTCTCCTCTTCTCCTCTTCAATGGATGCTGAAATCTTTCTATCGAATCTTCGTAAATATTTCCCTTCACTTCCTCAAAATGCTGTGTTTAAAATTTATAAAGTACGGATGACTAGACTTTGGGCGTTGATGCTCCTAAATGTTCCTGCTGATATCCGATGGCTTATCGAAGCCAAGGTGAGATTGTCCGGTGAGCCGGACATTAATCTCGCAAAATACATGCCTGGTCTAGGAAAGAGCTACTACGCCAATAGGCGAAGAGCGAAAAGGTTACAAGTATGTTATAAATGTGCTAGATGGAATTGTAACCAGACTTGTCGTTCATTAGGTTTTGTGTCCAGGAATAGAGAAGATAAACTTTCATTTATTAAGAATGGTTTGAGTAATGAGTCGCTGGATAATGTTTTGTTAACTCTCGATTCACATTCTTGTGGACTTGTTCAGCGTGAATTGCTTAATCTATGGACACAATTCGTGATGAATTGCAGTGTTATAGTCTAGGGAATCTAACTAAAAATGACCCTGTTTGCCAGTTTATAAGAAAACTGGATGGGAAGCAAATCCCCGACTCATAGAAGGCGTTTCAGCCGTTACTGGACGTAAAACCAGAGGAAGATGTGAGCCACAATCACAACTACTTGTATATTTGCATGTGTGTTGTTGTTGTCGAATTTTATTTCTTTCTTGTTTCGTTTGATCTGATTATCAATGTTGTTTTTTGTGTTGTTGTTGTTTGTTGATTTTGTTCGTTTTAATTTCAAGTTTTCTTTTTGACAAACCATATGACTACCCTATGGCATAAGTACACGTGGGAGATAAGTGTGGAGGTTTTGTTAACCTCCACCGAAAGTGTATCTCCATTTTTAATGCTTCACGTGGGAGATAAGTGTGGAGGTTTTGTCAAACTCCGCCGAAAGTGTATGTCCATTTTCCATGCTTCACGTGGGAGACAAGTGTGTAGGTTTTCTCAAACCCCGCCGAAAGCATATCTCATTTTTTTCAAATCTTGGGGTGATAAATCTGCATCGAGCAACTCCCACCGAAATTATGTCCCCATGTGTCAAATTTAAGAGTTATATATCCATGCTGCATATTTTGAAATGTCATTTCATAACCTGTATTGCTCTTGAATCGCATAATACCTAACGTACATCATTGTCTTACACAAGTTTAGAGCACTTTTAGCAATGGAAAAAGCACTAATTCGGCGATTCCAAAATATATGCGTATTTTGTGGATCGCAATTTGGTAAAGATGGAGAGTTTACAACAGCAGCTCTTGATCTTGGTAGGACATTAGCTGCGAGGGGTATTCATTTGATTTATGGAGGGGGTAGTCTTGGTTAATGGGGTGTGTGTCGACAGCTGCATCCTTGGGAGGAAGTAAAGTTCTCGGCATTATTCCTAAACCATTAGCTGTGCGAGATATCATAAGCAACACAATGGGGGAAGAGTTACAGGTCTCTAGCATGCATGAGCGTATTGCACATATGGTCATTAATCTGATGCATTTATAGCTTTGCTCGGTGGTTATGGTACATTAGAGGAGATATTTCAAATCACCTCTTGGGCACAGCTAAACATCCATCGGAAACCCATTGGTTTGTTAAATGTCAATAATTTTTTTGATGATTTGTTGTCTTTTCTTGATCAAGCAGTAGAAAAAAACTTCATCTCACAGTCGACGAGGCAAATCCCGGTTACAGCTTCAACTGCAGGGGAGTTAATTGACAAATTACAAGCATTCGTCTATTTGCCTGATCCAACAATAGCTCGGATAGATTGGTTTGGAGAAGGCAATAAGAGGCGTAAACTGGATTTAACACTCCATCTGTAATCCATATCTGCTGGTTTGCTTCATTTTCGTTTGCTTTCTCTTTCTTGTGTTTATTTGAGTTGAGTTTTTTTTTCAGGTTGTTTCTCTCACCCCAGGTAATATTTTCTAATCTTGGCTTTTAGAGTGGTGGCTTAAAAAGTTCAAGTTCTCTTGAAACGCATTCTGGATTTCTTTAATCCATAATGGCTGAATAAGGAGGCTAACTTCTAAACTTTTTAGACCCATTCTAACTGACTTGTTTGTGTTTGCTGATTCGTTGGACTTTATTATTTTCTGAGTAAGTTTAGTTTTATGTAATTTCGAGTTGTTGTGTGTTTTTGTCTTTATCAGTTTCGATTCGAAAAAAAAAACATTGTGGAAAAACCTGAGAATGGCAGAATATGGGGTTTTCTTAACTCTTGAAACGCATTCTCTCTCAACAAATCTGTAGTTTGTTTATTTCATGTTGTTTGAAGTGTCTTGTTTCTTGTTTTGTTCTTTCATAATAAAGGTATATAGGCTGGATACCTTAAGTCTGCGGGCTACTGGTCCTAAGGATTGTTGAAATATACAATCTTGACTCAGGTGTAACAACGCCACGTATCTCTTTTCTTGTATTTTGTGGGTCGATGATAAGATAATGATTGAATTAAGAATAACTCTTGAAAAATGATAAATGATGCATGGATCTGTGTGCTTGCAATGTTTATTGGTTTTCGCTTTGCTTTTGATTCATTGCGCAACATTGAGCACTGAGCTATTATCACTGAGTTATTTGTTCACTTAGAGAAAGTTTATGTAATTTAAATGTTTCTTCAGATTTTCATGAATTCTAGAACTTGTTTGATGGTCACTCGAGGCGAAATCCTAGACTGTGCAACATTGGGGAAATGATTTATGCCATCTTTGGACCGTTTGAGCCTTAATAGCCAACCTTGACTGAAATTGATCCCTAGTTACCCCTTTGAGCCTTTGTAAGCCTTTTCTTTGTTAACTCACTAAAAGATTTCCTAACCTCAAATGAATTTGTTCCAAACAGTTTATCCCTTACCTATGAGCATGTAGATCATTCACAATTAATTTTTGAGCTATGTTCTGGTTTTGGGAAGTTAGAGGAGGTTGGGATGTGTCATGAGCAATGCAAGTGAGTTCTATTATGTTTGTAAAAAAAAAAGAAAAAAAATCAATCTATACTTATCGTCCACGTACTTACACATTGAGGACAATATGTTGTTTAAGTGTGGGGGAGGGGAAGTGTAATTAAAAAAAAAGAAAAAAAGAAGAAGAATAAGAGATCTATACCCTTAAGTGTTCTTAAAAAGAATGAAACAACAAAGTGTGGGGGTGTAGTTTTCTTTTGTTTTCTGCACAAAAAAAAAAAGATTGAGTGTTCTAAATAAGTTTGGGGGAGTAACTTGGTGAATTGAAATGAAGTTGTGTATAGGGTTGAGCTCTACATAGTCTTGAATGATTTATGTGTTTGTGGGTGATTTGAGCCAAATTATTATCCTTTATCACACCTTAGCCCAAGCCAAACGTTACAAGCTTAATAAAGTCCTACTTGATCTTTGGTGTTGTGCATGTCTACATTAGTGGAGAGTGACTTGAAAAGCAAGCCTATGGAGTTCATTTATACACACATCTTCAATATTAAATGTGATTCATTTTTATGCATAAACTCATCCGGGTTACAAGTGATTAGGTGAGAATGGCTCTACACACACACACGTGAGGAATTGAAATGAAGCGAAACTAATCTTTAAGATAAAATTCTTGATCAAGTGCATTATTTTGAAGTTTTCCTTGGGTTATAATTAAGTACAATCTTTGAGGCCTATTTTGCAAGATGAAGCATTTGTGTGTTTTAATTTTTTGTTGATTCTGTTTCGGTTTAGTTTTATTTCACATTGTCATAGTTGCTCCAGGACTAGCAAAGTCTAAGTGTGGGGTAATTTGATAAGTGTCTATTTATATATCATTTTCATATCAATTCGTCCATGTTTCTTTGCTATATTCCTTGGTATTTTTTATGTTTTTGTGTGGTTTTGATGTTTGTAGGAGTTTTGGAGCAACTTGCACAAAAATGGAGTAAAACCCCTTCATTTTCACCTCTGCTAGTCAGTGATCTTCTCGGATTTAATTGTATTGATATACAATGAACCCGACGACATATTATATACCGTTGGAAAGCTCTCGAAGTCTATTTTCTGGAGAAATTTACGGTTTATAAATCCATTCAGTGTACCAAAAGTTGTAATCAAAACAGTGTGAGAAGTATAGAAATGTAATTCCACAAATCACTGTAGCATGTATAATAAGGGACACTGTAGCAGATTACTGTAGCAGAGTATTTAAACACATTTTAGGGTTCTATTTTCATAACTTGAAGGGGGAAAAACGTGGGAGGAGGCTGCATTTCTGGATTTCTCTCATCCCTTGGAGTTCTTGAAGAGAAAGAAGATTTTGAAAGAGGAGGAACTACAATTCCAAGAAGATTCATCTACAAAGAAGATTTTCAAAGAATTTGCTAAGTTCTTTCTTTCCTTTTCATTCTGGAATTTCTCTGTATTGTATTTGTTATTCTGATTGAATATGTGTAACTAAATCTGAATTGGTTGAGGGTGATTTCAAAGCCCTTGATATGGATTTTGTGAGTTGATTGTGTAAGACATTGTTATCCAATTCTCTAATTGAAGTTGCTTGTATTTTCCCATATCTAATGCTTATGATTGCTTACTGATTGTATTTGGATGGCCAACTGAATATAATCTGTTATTGTCTATTGCTAGATTAGAAATCTTGATCCGTAATTGTCATGAATTTCCAATCATTAGTAGCAAAATTGTGATCATAGATTGCAATTGGAAAATACAACCTAGGTTAAATAATCTGAACTTGTGTGATTATTGCTTAGATCAACCTATCTTTCTCATCGTAATGCTTCCATCTAATTAAACTCAGAGAGCTTGTTCTATGTTGTTTAATGGATAGAGATTAAATAAAGAGCTTGTTTTATTTAACAACAAAGTAAGGAAAGATTGGGATAACAGAGCTTGTTGTTATCTACGGTTGATAACTTCAATGCTGTAATTGGATTACAATTCTAGGTTAATTCACAAATTCATATCTTGTGGCAGAGAATGAACTCTTAACCAAGTGTCTCTCATTGATTTTTCACTCCATTTAACTTTGCTTTGTGTTATTCTTCATTTGCTTTCATATTAAGTTTAGTTAATCAATCAACAAAACCCCCCCTGTTTAGTTTATTATTGCTGGAAAATAACAAATTCAATTAGAATCAATCCTCGTGGGAACGATATCTACTTATCACTTTATTACTTGTGCGACTAGTATACTTGCTAGTTTCGAACGCATCACACATCTTCCTCTGGTTTTACGTCCAGTAACGGCTGAAACGCCTTCTATGAGTCGGGGATTTGCTTCCCATCCAGATTTCTTAGAAACTGGCAAACAGGGTCGTTTTTAGTCAGATTCCCTAGACTATAACACTGCAATTCATCACGAAATTGTGTCCATAGATTAAGCAATTCACGCTGAACAATTCCACAAGAATGTGACTCGAGAGTTAACAAAACATTATCCAGCGACTCATTACTCAAACCATTCTTAATAAATGAAAGTTTATCTTCTCTATTCCTAGACACAAAACCTAATGAACGACAAGTCTGGTTACAATTCCATCTAGCACATTTATAACATACTTGTAACCTTTTCGCTCTTCGCCTCTTGGCGTAGTAGCTCTTCCTAGACCAGGCATGTATTTTGCGAGATTAATGTCCGGCTCACCGGACAATCTCACCTTGGCTTCGATAAGCCATCGGATATCAGCAGGCACATTTAGGAGCATCAATGCCCAAAGTCTAGTCATCCGTACTTTATAAATTTTAAACACAGCATTTTGAGGAAGTGAAGGAAAATATTTACGAAGGTTCGACAAAAAGATATCGGCATCCATTGAAGAGGATAAAAGAAGAGATATTACCGATAATACAATTGATTCTGTTTTTCCCCAAGATGTGCACGTTTCAAACCTTCGAGTAATAGCTTCAGCTCTCGTTTGGATATTTCCTCAAGCTGTTGCACAAATGAGTTCGAAGTACGGAATAATCAAATTAAACAAAACAAAGGAAAAGAAAAGAGCAGAAACGAAACTAAAGACACATAAAAGAGATAACAACACGATAGCAAACAAAAGTCAAAAACAAGTAAAAAATATATGAAAACAAATAAGACAAATGGCAAAGAGAGATAAAACCTGATCAATTTGATGGTCTACGAAAGGAATCTCCTCGAGACACAAAAATTGATCATTATTCCTTATTTTATTTTTCTTTTCTTTTTTTTTTCAAAAAATATTGGGTTGCCTCCCAATAAGCGCTTGGTTTAACGTCCTCAGCCCGACGTTGGTTCCATCATGGGAGAATCCAATCTTCAATGTGCTTCACTAGTGGGCTTGGATCCTTCTTTCCACAAGAAATGGTGCACGCATATGGCTAGGCCTTGGATGTGAGCACTTGTCCGCCCAATAGCCGTTTTGTGATCTCTAAGTGCTTGGACGAGTTTCACTTCTTGTATTGGTGCAAGGCCCATTTCTACTATAATTGGCAAAGTACCATTCTCACCCAAGAATCCATGATTCAAATGATCTGGAAGTGACTTAAGCTCCACGGTATTGGCCTTCATCACAGAATGAAGAAGTTTCTCATTAGATAAAGACAATTCAATATACGAAACATCATACTTGCTTATGGTTATGGCTATAGTCTCATCTAAGCTTGCCAGAGCTTCCTTCACTTCTTTAGACACTTGTATCAAAATTCTTGATTCCTTAGAATTTTCTGTCCCTATGTGCTCACTAATAGCTACATCCAATCCATTCTTGCAAGTTAACTCAAAACATTGTTGTGGCAAAGAATCAATAATGTCAACTACAAAAACAGAATGTAAGTCACTAGGGTACCTCATTGCCTCAAAAATATTAAAACAGATCACTTTACCATCAAACTCCATGGTGAAAGTGCCATCATGATCATCAATCTTGGTTCTAGCATTTTTCAAGGATGGTCTCCCTAAAAGAATCGGGGTTGGATTAGGAGATGTCTCATCCTCTATTTTAAGGACATAGAAGTCTGCTAAGAAAACCGATTGATTCACCTGCACAAGTACATCTTTCACAACTCCCTTGGGATATGCATTAAAACGATTAGTAATTTGAATGGTAATACCAGTTTCCATAAAAGGTCTAAGATGTAAAGAAGCATAAATAGTATATGGCATGATGTTAATAGATGCTTCTAAATCTAACATAGCTCTTTCGAACTTGGTTTTACCAATTGTGCATAGCATGGTAACTTACCTGGATCTTTGCATTTTGGAGGAATTTTTCTTTGTAGAACAGCTGAAACATTTTCCCCCACACTTACCTTCTCATTTCCTTTCAACTTCCTTTTGTTGGTGCATAACTCCTTGAGACATTTTGCATAGCGAGGTACTTGCTCGATAGAATCCAGAAGTGATATATTTACCTCGATTTTGCGAAAAGTTTCCAGGATTTTCTGTTCTTGTTCCTCCTTCTTCGATTTTGCAAATCTACTAGGAAAAAGTGGAGGAGTAACATAAGAAGGAATGGGAGTTATAGGATTTACCTGAGAAGTCAATGTTTTGTTCATGGTGGATGTGATGTCATCTCCTTTATTCGTTTGTGATTTCTTTGCCAGGTTTTGGATACTTGCCCCCGTTTCCAATTGCTCTCCACTTAGAATTTGCTCTTCACTTCGCAAAGTTATCGCACAAGCATTCTCTCTTGGATTGATCATCGTTTGAGAAGATAATTTTGCTGAGCATTGGCCCTCAAATTTGCTCATGCTAGTAGCCAATTGTCCCATTTGATTTGCCAGGTTTTGGATACTTGCCCCAGTTCCCTGCTGGAATTGCATTGTGTTAGTGGCAAGTGCATTAACAATATCTTCAAGAGACATACCTGAGTTTTTCGAAGCTGGTTGCGGTGCTGGATGTGGCATTGGTGGTGGTTGCATTTGAAATGGTTGCTGCACTCTAGGTTGATTGAAACTTTGTGGCCGATTTGGTATCACATTTGGAGTGATTGGTTGATGATTCCAATAACTGAAATTATGTTGATCTTCCCATCCAGCATTGTAAGTGCTAGAGAAAGGATCATACCATTGCCTCATTTGTCCCGGAAATCCACCCATGGCATTGGCTTGTTCCATATATTCTTCTTGTAAAGTTGGATACATGTCGATTGGATGCTCCATCGTAGAATATATCCCACATTCATAAGATATTTGCATATCTACTACAGCCATGTTTTCCACAAGAGAGGTTAGCTCAGAAAGTTGTTGTTCAATGTTCGGAGTGCTTACCTCATTTACTCTCCAATGTAGTTGTGGCTCAAAATGGCTACTGAATTGTTGGAAGTTTACTGCCATGTCGCCTAAACACAAACAATCAGAAAAGAAAAACAAACAAAAATATGAATCAACAATGAAAACAAAATAACAAATCGATAAGAAAATCAATCCCCGGCAACGGTGCCAAAAACTTGATGCGTTTCAAACTAGCAAGTATACTAGTCGCACAAGTAATAAAGTGATGAGTAAGATATCGTTCCCACGAGGATTGATTCTAATTGAATTTGTTATTTTCCAGCAAAAATAAATTAAATAAGGGGGGTTTTGTTGAATGATTAACTAAATGAACTAAGAATGCAAATGAAGAATAACAAAACAGAAAATTAATTTGAGTGAAAAATCAATGAGAGACACTTGGTTAAGGGTTCTTTCTCTGCCACAAGATATGAATTTGTGAATTAACATAGAATTGTAATCAAATTACAGCATTGAAGTTATCAACAGTAGATAACAACAAGCTCTGTTATCCCAATCTTTCCTTACTTTGTTGTTAAATAAAATAGGCTCTTTACTTAATCTCTATCCATTAAACAACTTAGAACCAGCTCTCTAAATTTAATTCAATGGATGCATTATGAAAAGAAAGACAGGTTGATCTAAGCAATAAACACACAAGCTCGGATTATTTAACTTAGGTTGTATTCTCCAATTGCAATCTCTGATCACAATTTTGCTACTAATAATTAGAAATTCAAGACAATTACGGATCAAGATTTCTAATCTAGTAATAGACAATATCCAGATTATATTCAGTTAGCCACCCAAATACAATCAGCAAGTAACCATAAGCATTAAACATGGGAAAATACAAGCAACTTCAATTAGAGAATTGGATAATAAATTCTTGCACAATCAACTCACAAACACCATATCAAGGGCTTTGAAATCACCCTCAACCAATTCAGATTTAGTTACACATATTCAGACACAATACAAATATAATACAATACATAGCAATTCCAAAAAATGAAAGGGAAACGAAAAACTTAGCAAATCTGATGAAATCTCTTAGAATTTGTAGTTCTTCCTCTTTCCAAGCCTTCAATCTCCTTCAAGAACTCCAAGAGATGAGAGAAATCCAAAGATGCAGCCTCCTCCACGTTCTCCCCTTTTCAAGTTATGAAAATAAAACCCTAAAATGTGTTTAAATACTCTGCTACAGTAACCTGCTACAGTGTCCCGTATTATACATGCTACAGTGATTTGTGGAATTACATTTATATACTTCTCACACTGTTTTGATTATAACTTTCGATACACTGAATGGATTTATGAACCGTAAATTTCTCTAGAAAATAGACTTTGAGAGCTTTCCAACGGTATATAACATGTTATCCGATTCATTGTATATCAATACAATTAAATCCGAGAAGATAGTTGACTAGCAGTGGTGATAATGAAGGGTTTTACTTCACTTTGGTGCAAGTTCCTCCAAAACTCCTACAAACATCAAAACCACACAAAAACATAAAAATACCAAGGATTATAGCAAAGAAACATAGATGAATTGATATGAAAATGATATATAAATAAACACCTATCATTTACCATACCTTCACCCAAGCCAAACGTTACAAGCTTAATAAAGTCCTACTTGATCCTTCGTGTTGTGCTGGCCTACATTAGTGGAGAGTGATAAGTGTCTATTTATATATCATTTTCATATCAATTCGTCCATGATTCTTTGCTATATTCCTTGGTATTTTTATGTTTTTGTGTGGTTTTGATGTTTGTATGAGTTTTGGAGCAACTTGCACAAAAATGGAGTAAAACCCTTCATTTTCACCTCTGCTAGTCAACCATCTTCTCGGATTTAATGGTATTGATATACAATGAACCCGATGACATATCATATACCGTTGAAAAGCTCTCGAAGTCTACTTTTTAGAGAAATTTACGTTTTATGAATCCATTCAGTGTACCGAAAGTTGTAATCAAAACAGTGTGAGAAGTGTAGAAATGTAATTCCACACATCACTGTAGCATGTATAATACGGACACTGTAGCACGTTACTGTAGCAGAGTATTTAAACACATTTTAGGGTTTTATTTTCATAACTTGAAGAGGGGAAAACGTGGGAGGAGGCTGCATTTCTGGATTTCTCTCATCCCTTCGAGTTCTTGAAGGAGAAAGAAGATTTTGAAAGAGGAGGAACTACAATTCCAAGAAGATTCATATACAAAGAAGATTTTCAAAGAATTTGCTAAGTTCTTTCTTTCCTTTTCAATTCTGGAATTTCTCTGTATTGTATTTGTTATTCTGATTGAATATATGTAACTAAATCTGAATTGGTTGAGGGTGATTTCAAAGCCCTTGATATGGATTTTGTGAGTTGATTGTGAAAGAAAATGTTATCCAATTCTCTAATTGAAGTTGCTTGTATTTTCCCATATCTAATGCTTATGATTGCTTAATGATTGTATTTGGAATGGCCAACTGAATATAATCTGTTGTTGTCTATTGCTAGATTAGAAATCTTGATCCGTAATTGTCATGAATTTCCAATCATTGTAGCAAAATTGTGATCAGAGATTGCAATTAGAAAATACAACCTAGGTTAAATAATCCGAACTTGTGTGATTATTGCTTAGATCCACCTATCTTTCTCATCGTAATGCTTCTATTGAATTAAACTTAGAGAGCTTGTTCTAGGTTGTTTAATGGATAGAGATTAAATAAAGAGCTTGTTTTATTTAACAACAAAGTAAGGAAAGATTGGGATAGCAGAGCTTGTTGTTATATACGGTTGATAACTTCAATGCTGTAATTGGATTACAATTCTATGTTAATTCACAAATTCATATCTTGTGGCAGAGAATGAACTCTTAACCAAGTGTCTCTCATTGATTTTTCACTCCATTTAACTTTGCTTTGTGTTATTCTTCATTTGCTTTCTATTAAGTTTAGTTAATCAATCAACAAAACCCCCCCTGTTTAGTTTATTATTGCTGGAAAATAACAAATTCAATTAGAATCAAACCTCATGGGAACGATATCTACTTGTCACTTTATTACTTATGCGACTAGTATACTTGCTAGTTTCGAACGCATCAAGTTTTTGGCGCCATTATCGGGGATTGATTTTCTAATCAATTTGTTATTCTGTTTTTACTACTGATTCTTGATTGTTATTTCCTGATTGTTTGTGTTTAGGCTTTTGTGTCAGAGGGAGAAGCGGATCAACGACTTAAGAGAATTAAGGAGTTTCTCCAATCCTCGAATTTAAGGCTAAATCGGTCAATTTCAACTCCACCTCTAGAATTTGACCTTGCACGACATACTTCCCTCCCATCTTCTTGCAGTTCAATCAAATCTGAATCGAAAGCAATGGCGATGGAAAACGATCAGACTCTTAAGGAGTTAGCGGCTCCAATTATTGATCAACAATCGCTATGCATAAGCACCAATTCTTAGATAGATTTTGAACTTAAATCTAGACTGATTCATCTCCTGCCTACATTTCATGGTTTTGCAGGAGAGGATCCGAACAAACACCTCAAAGAATTTCATGTGATATGCTTAAGTATGAAGCCAACCGGCGTTTCTGAAGAGCAAATTAAATTGAGAGCTTTCCCATTTTCATTAGCAGATTCGGCAAAAGATTGGCTATACTATCTACCACCAGGTACCATTACCACATGGAATGAGATGAGTAAACTCTTTTTGGAGAAATACTTTCCAGCCTCAAAAGTTACAAATATTAGAAAAGATATTAGTGGCATTCGACAACACAATGGAGAATCACTTCATGAATATTTGGAGAGATTTAAGAGGTTATGTGCTAGCTGTCCAAACCACCAAATTGGTGATGGACTCCTAATTCAATATTTCTATGAGGGTCTCCTACCCATGGAAAGGAGTATCAGTGATGCTGCTAGTGGTGGAGCACTAGTTAATAAAACACCGAACGTTGTAGGACGTTTGATTAGTGACATGGCAGCGAACTCCTAACAATTCAGCAGTCAATTTGAGCCACAACTATCAAAAAGAGTAAATGAGGTAAGTACTTCAAACATTGAACTACAACTTTGTGAACTTACCTCTCCTGTAAAAAAAAATGGCTGTAGGACATATGCAGCAATCTTATGCATGTGGGGTATGTTCTGCCATGGACAATCCAACCGACATGTGTCCAACTTTGCAAGAAGGAGATACAGAACAAGCCAATGCCATGGGTGGATTTCTAGGACAACCAAGGCAAAGGTATGACCCTTTCTCCAATACTTACAATGCTGGATGGAGAGATTACCCTAATTTAAGATATGGGAATCATCAATCAATTGCCCCAAATGCCACACCAAATCGACCACCAGGTTTCACTCAACCAAGGGTACAGCAACCATTTCAAGCACAACCACAACCAGCACCACAACCAGCTCCACAAAATTCAGGTATGTCTCTCCAGGATATTGTTAAAGCACTTGCCACTAACACAATGCAATTTCAGCAGGAAACTAGGGCAAGTATCCAAAACCTGGAAAATCAAATGGGACATGATGCGTTCGAAACTAGCAAGTATACTAGTCGCACAAGTAATGAAGTGATGAGTAAGATATCATTCCCACGAGGATTGATTCTAATTGAATTTGTTATTCGAAAGCAGCAATAAACTAAATGAGGGGGTTTTGTTGATTGATTAACTAGATGAAATATTAATGCAAGTAAAGAATAACACAATGCAAATTTAAACAGATTGAAAAATCAATGGGAGAAACCTAGTTAAGGGATCCTTCTCTACCACAAGATATGGATTTGCAAATTAATTGTAGAATTGTCATCCAATTACACCATTGAAATTATCAACCGTAGATAACAACAAGCTCTGTTATCCCAATCTTTCCTTACTTTGTTGTTAAATAAAACAGGCTCTTTATTTAATATCTATCCATTAAACAACCTAGAACAAGCTCTCTAAATTTAATTCAATTGATGCATTACGATAAGAAAGATAGGTTGATCTAAGCAATAAACACACAAGCTCGGATTATTTAACTTAGGTTGTATTCTCCAATTGCAATCTCTGATCACAATTTTGCTACTAAGGATTAGAAAATTCAAGACAATTACGGATCAAGATTTCTAGTCTAGCAATAGACAACAACCAGATTATATTCAGTTGGCCATTCAAAATACAATCAGCAAGCAATCATAAGCATTAGATATGGGAAAATACAAGCAACTTCAATTAGAGAATTGGATAACAACTTCTTGCACAATCAACTCACAAAAACCATATCAGGGCTTTGAAATCACCCTCAACCAATTCAGATTCAGTTACACATGTTTAAGAACGTGGTAAATACAATACACCATGGAGACATTCCAGAAAATGAAAGGGAAGGGAAAAACTTAGCAAATTTGATGTAATTCTCTTTGGATTATAGTTCTTGATACCGGATCTTCGAGATATGGCTCTGATACCAATCTGATACCGGATCTTCGAGATATGGCTCTGATACCAAATCTGATACCGGGCTGCTGGATTATAATAGATCAAGATAGGATCTTCAAGTTGATTATCAACTCAACCAATGGCTGGAACAAATAGAATGGAACCTAACAAACACTCTTTGAAAGGGATAACAAGCTCACCACCAAAGTGAACACCAATGGGATACAGATAATTCACCACCCAAGGATGTAAACCAAGGATACAGGGCTTAAAGGGATAACAAGCTCACCACCAAAGTAAACACCAATGGGATAAAGATAATTCACCACCCAAGGATGTAAACCAAGGATACAGGGCTTAAACTAACTCACCACTCTATGGAATCCACCCAGAGATACAGAGTTAAGGAGAAATCAGTATAAACACTGAAATTTCACTCAAATTCAAATTCAAAACTTCACTCCTTGAACACACAACTTTGGGACTTTAAATAACTTGGAACAACCCTCCAGGCATAGGTAAAAGACAATAATTAGATGTGTTCAACAATTACGGCTCAACTAATACATTGACAACTCAATTATTGACTAAGACTCATAAGTAAACACATTAGGTAATAAAAGCACAACCAACTAAGCAAGAAATTCAAATTCCAACCAACTAAGCAATCAAATTCAAATTCTAGAGTAGACTTTAATGCACCATTAACTATGAACCAGCTGTCGAGAGATAGTCATAGATTCCGGCAAACAAACTCCAAAGACACATTGACAAAATGTGTAGAAAGCTGACTTCAAGATCTTTTATAGCCACAAATCTTGAATTTAATTCTCTGCACAGCCCAATACCAGTTCTTTTACGAAATTATCTCTCATTTGGTTCATGTGCAATCCTGACCATTGTAACAATTTGCACCCCTTGATGATCTATCATGAATCCCATGGATTGCAACACTCCTGTGTCAAGCTCCCCGGGTTGAGAAAGACTCGACCTCGAGTCTTGATTGTTGTTTTCACAAGATAAGGGACTAAGGTCAGAGATATTAAATGTGTTGGAAACACCAATATGCTCAGGTAGCTCAGATTTTGTAAGCATTCTCTCCAATGCGTTGTAAAACTTTGAATGGTCCATCAGCTCTAGGCTTCAACTTGGCATATTTGCCTGGAGGAAACCTTTCCTTTCTAAGGTGTATCCACACTAGATCTTCTTTGAACTCAGTATACTTTCGATGTTTGTTTGCTGTAGCTTTATACTTCTCATTTTGCTTCAAAATCTTCTCTCGGACTTGTTCATGTAGTTTCTTGATGTTCTTAGCTCTCTCCTCTGCATCACTGCTAAATTGAGTTTTGGAAGGAATAGGAGCTAAATCCAAAGGACTTATTGGATTATTGCCATAAACAACCTCAAAAGGACTATGACCAGTGGTTTGACTTGATGATCTGTTGTAAGCAAACTCTACTTGGGGTAAAACAAGATCCCATTGCCGTAAATTCTTACCAACATAACTCCTCAGAAGATTTCCCAAGCTTCTGTTGGTAACTTCAGTTTGTCCATCTATTTGAAGATGATGAGATGAACTAAAGGTAAGTGTAGTCCCCAGCTTTTTCCAAAGTGTACGCCAAAAATGAGATAAGAACTTTGGATCACGATCTGAGACTATGGCCTTAGGAATGCCATGCAATTTCACAATCTCCTTGACGTACAAATCGGCCACATGAGTCGCATCATTTGTCTTGTTACAGGGGACAAAATGAGCCATTTTAGAAAATCGGTCAACCACCACCATGATTGAATCTTTGTTTCACTGTGCTCTAGGCAATCCCACCACAAAATCCAAGCTAACATCTTCCCATGGATCATTAGGAACAGGTAATAGAGTGTACGAACCAGTGTTCTGCCCATGACTTTTTGCCACATGACAAATTGTACACCTCTTCACGTGCTTCATCACATCCCTTTCCATCTTCGGCCAATAGAAGTTTTCCTTCACAATAGTAATAGTTTTGTCTCTCCCAAAAATGACCGCTAATGCCACTGCCATGTGCTTCATTAATGATTAATTCTCTCAAGGAACATTGAGGAAAACACAATTGGTTTGCCTTGAGTAGATAACCATCCTGCAAAACAAATTGGTTAGATGAAAACTCATTACAGTTACTCCATATTTTGCCAAAATCTGGATCACCTTTGTAAAGCTCTTTTAAAACCTCAAACCCAACAACATTCACTTGCATAGAGGTCAGCAAAGAATGTCTTCGGCTTAAGGCATCGGCCACCACATTTTGAACTCCAGATTTATGCTTGATGGTAAAGTTGAAAGCTTGAAGAAACTCTACCCATCTAGCATGTCGAATATTAAGCTTCTGTTGGCTGTTGATGAACTTCAAAGCTTCATGGTCAGAATATAGGACGAATGGTTTTGGCAAGAGATACTGACTCCAATGCTTCAAAGCTCGACAAATAGCATACAACTCTTGGTCATAAGTTGAGTACTTTTTGCGAGATGCATTCAATTTTTCACTAAAGAAAGCAATTGGTCTGCGTTCTTGGCTAATAACAGCACCAATACCAATATTGGAAGCATCACATTCAACTTCAAAAACCTTGTTGAAATCTGGAAGTGATAAGATAGGAGCTTCTGTCATCTTCTTTTTAATCAGCTCAAAGCTTCTTTGTGCATCTTTCGTCCAAGTAAAACCATTACCCTTTAAGCATTCAGTGATTGGAGCCATTATAGTACTGAATCCTCCAATAAATCGACAATAAAATGAAGCTAACCCGTGAAAACTTCGAATGTTGTGGACTGATGTAGGAATCGGCCAATTCTGAATTGATTCAATCTTGCTAGGGTCCATCTGAATTCCATCTTTTGAAACCACATACCCCAAGAAAATGAGGCTTTTGGTGAAGAACTCACACTTCTTCAAGTTGGCATAAAGCTTTTCACTTCTCAAGGTGTGAAAAACTTGCTGAAGATGATCCAAGTGATGCTCCTCATCTTTGCTGTACACAAGTATATCATAAAATTATACAACAACAAACTTGCCAATGAATGGTTTAAAGACATGGTTCATCAACCGCACAAATGTACTTGGTGCATTAGATAGGCCAAATGGCATCACCATCCATTCATAAAGGCCATTCTTTGTTTTAAATGCAGTCTTTCATTCTGATAAGTGTCTATTTATATATCATTTTCATATTAATTCCTCCATGTTTCTTTGTTATATTCCTTGGTATTTTTATGTTTTTGTGTGGTTTTGATATTTATAGGAGTTTTGGAGCAACTTGCACAAAAATGGAGTAAAACCCTTCATTTTCACCTCTGCTAGTCAACCATATTCTCGGATTTAATTGTATTGATATACAATGAACCCGATGACATGTTATATACCGTTGGAAAGCTCTCGAAGTCTATCTTCTGGAGAAATTTACGGTTTATAAATCCATTCAGTGTACCAAAAGTTGTAATCAAAACAGTGTGAGAAGTATAGAAATGTAATTCCACAAATCACTGTGGCATGTATAATACGGGACACTGTAGCAGGTTACTGTAGCAGAGTATTTAAACACATTTTAGGGTTTTATTCTGACAACTTGAAGGGGGGAAAACGTGGGAGGAGGCTGCATTTCTGGATTTCTCTTATCCCTTGGAGTTCTTGAAGGAGAAAGAAGATTTTGAAAGAGGAGGAACTACAATTCCAAGAAGATTCATCTACAAAGAAGATTTTCAAAGAATTTGCTAAGTTCTTTCTTGCCTTTTCAATTCTGGAATTTCTCTGTATTGTATTTGTTATTCTGATTGAATATGTGTAACTAAATCTGAATTGGTTGAGGGTGATTTCAAAGCCCTTGATATGGATTTTGTGAGTTGATTGTGTAAGAACTTGTTATCCAATTCTCTAATTGAAGTTGCTTGTATTTTCCCATATCTAATGCTTATGATTGCTTACTGATTGTATTTGGAATGTCCAACTGAATATAATCTGTGTTGTCTATTGCTAGATTAGAAATCTTGATCCGTAATTGTCATGAATTTCCAATCATTGTAGCAAAATTGTGATCAGAGATTGCAATTAGAAAATACAACCTAGGTTAAATAATCCGAACTTGTGTGATTATTGCTTAGATCATCCTATCTTTCTCATCGTTATGCTTCTATTGAATTAAACTTAGAGAGCTTGTTCTAGGTTGTTTAATGGATAGAGATTAAATAAAGAGCTTGTTTTATTTAACAACAAAGTAAGGAAAGATTGGGATAACGAGCTTGTTGTTATCTACGGTTGATAACTTCAATGCTGTAATTGGATTACAATTCTATGTTAATTCACAAATTCATATCTTGTGGCAGAGAAAGAACCCTTAAACCAAGTGTCTCTC
>SNVD02007330.1:0-28143 GCA_013180625.2 Boswellia sacra | reverse complement strand
CTTGGGCAAGAAAATGTAGGTAATTTCAAAGAGGATGTGAGTCTTGTGCAAGAAAATGTCTCTGATTTGAAAGAGAATGCAACTGAAGGTCAAGAAAATGTTGTTGATTTGCAAGAGAATGTGGGTCATGGGCAGGAAAATGTTGTTGATTTGCAAAAGAATGTGAGTCTGGGGCAAGAAGATGTTGTTAATTTGCAAGAGAATGCAAGTCTTGTGCAAGAAAATGTTGATACTTTGCAGGAGAATGCAAGTCTTCTGCAGGGCGATGTTGTCAATTTGCAAGAGAATGTGAGTCGTGTGCAAGAAAATGTTGTTAATTTGCAAGAGAGTGTTGAGAAAGATGAAAAGGTGCTTGCTGGAGATAATGCTGTCATCAATTTTGGGGGAAATAAAAATGAAGAGCAAGGTCAGTGGTTCTTGGATGAGAAAAATGATGTGCCTGAGAATGGGCATTTCTTGAGGGAGTGTACTCTTGGTGATATCAAGGCCATGGAGTGTGATGTGGAGGAAAAGAAACAAGAAGTGATAGAAGAAGTGGTGGAAGAGGGAGATGAGGAGGAGGAGGAGGAGGAGGAGGAAGAGGAGGAGGAGGAGGAGCATGAAGGGGGATTTAGTCTTTCTCTGAGAGGTGAGAATTTAGAGATGGTAACCTCAGCTAATCTCATTCAAGGAATGGAAGCAGTGCAAGTTCCTTATACTCCTGGAATACAAATTTGCGATGATGATTTACCAGGGGAGTTTCTTGCATCAAGGGTTGATAACAATACCAATGCAATTGCAGGTGGATCATCATCACATTTTGGTAATGGGAACAAGAGACAGATTGGTCAGAGCAATGAGTTGCCACATCAATCTCTTAATGGTAGCAATAAGCGTATGAGGAGTGCCTCATCAGATTTTGATGAGTGTCTGGAGCAAATGCAGCATTGGATGGGAAAGGCTAGGATGTTATATCAGGCAAAAGAACAGGTTTGTGAGGAGTCCAGTGTGAATCAACAGCTTTTATACGATGAGTTGCAGAAGCGGGAAAACATGATTGAACACTTGCATAAGGCCAAGTATGAGGAGCAACAAAAAAGGAACCTGGAGGTTTATAGGCTTGAACGTGAACTTTATCTCATGGGAAATATCCTTGAAGGATATAGGAAGGCTTTGAAGGAGACTCGTAAGGCATTTGCTGAATACAGAGCACGCTGTCCGCAGGCTGATGAACCACTCTACAAGGATGTTGCTGGTGGTAGAGGTTTAGTTCTTAGCAGTATGGAATGGGAAAGGCAACGTGCAAAGCAAGAAGAAGAAGAAGAGAGAATTAAGCTAGAAGAAGAGAGAGAGAAGCAAGAATTAGAGAGAATGAAGGAGGAAGAAGAGAGAATGAAGCAGGAAGAAGACAAGAGAATGAAGCAGGAAGAAGAAGCGAGAATGACTCAATTATTGATTGAAAAGAAGATTAAGGAGTTTGAAGAAGGATGGAATATGAAATTGGAAGCACACAGGGATGGACTTCATTTACTGTCTAAGCGGGTGCTGGATGTTGAAAATGAGGTGAAACATCTCAAAGAATTCCGTGCAAAACAAAAGGTTTCTGAAACCTCAGAATGTGCTCCAAATGAATGATTGTTGTTTAGTGGTAAGTCCGTTTATATTATGAATATGTTAATGAAGAAAAACTCTTATATTGATTTTAGTACCTCTTTGTATTTGTTGATGTGTTAACATGGTGGCAGACCTTGTCAATTGATTATATATATTTAGTTTGCTCGTGATTGCACTAAATGCTACTATAACTTGTGTTTGTTTCTGATAAGCTTTTCCTTTTGGGAATTTGCTACTGTATCTGATAAATGCCACCTGCCAATGTTCTTCTCTGAGCTCCTCTGTAGTTTAACATGAGAGATCATATATAGTACAAATAAATTAACCTGAATTATGAGCCTTAAATTTATAACTATTTTTTATTTATAATATTGGCAGTGCTTTTCCTCATCCTGCATGAACCAGTATGGTAGTGTTTATACCATAAATAAGACCCTTAGCTATGTATTTTACTGTAATATTGGCTAAAATGTTATTTCTGATAGCTCATACCTCCTGTATGTAGAATGTGAACTGGAAAGAAAACCAAATTCTGCATTTAACATCAGCGTTGACTATTATGTAGCTTGATAAGTTGTCTACACCTTGGCTTGTATCAGATACGGGGCAAGCTGTGTTCCAGCAAATATTTTCCATTTATGAAATGAGTTAATATCAGCTACTACCTTTTCACAGAAAATAATTAAAGATACAACTTTTGAAAATTTAATTGGCAACTAACCATTCATTTGCAAAATTTATCAAATAAGCCTTGGGCTCATAGATTCCGATAATTGACTAAACAGTTAGATTTTAATTATTTATTTACCCTTATGTTTATTTTAAAAACGCATGTAAAGAATAAAATAAATTTTGGATGGTGAAATAATTAGTATACCCTTGATGAATATTATATTTAAATATGACCCTTTATGTATTTATATATCTTATTATTTTATCAAAATATCCCTAATATGAAAAATCAAGAATGGATCATTATGTGTGATCGGACAGGAAAAAAATAAAAAACAAAATAAATCATAAAAACACAATAATGAATTATCATAACATGAAAAAAAATCAACAAATTATGCATGCAATGGAATGATACTATAAAATTATCATATTAATAAATGTATTTGATCATTATGCTTAATTTAAAAAAAAAACTCAATTTTTCGCAAATGCAAGTTCTCCAATTTTTAATAAATAATCTACTTATCTAAATGATTTAAGATTTTACACAAGCCTTCTAGGAATATATATATAACATTATGTAAAATTTTGTAACATTATAAATTTGGTAATTATCTTAAATAATTAAGTTTTTATATACAACAATTCTGTTTTACAACATTAGGACCGACCTCCCTTCATTAGAAAATATATAACAATTCATAATAAGTTCCTAAAATCTATAAAAATTTTCATATTTAAACTAGACATAATGACAAACAAATATATCAAATTTCATAATTCTTTTAGACCTTGAGGCACCTCAAATAATTTTTCTAAATCTGATATGATATCTGACATAAAAATTAAAATTCCAGAATTATAGAGTCAATTTCAAAAATTTGTAAAAAATTGAATACTCAACATTTTTTAGTGAAATAAATTTTAAACAAACCCTTAAAGTGTCTAGTTTAATATATATAAACTTAAGAATCAAAATTAAGGTAAGATAACCGCAAAAAATTTTTAATCCTGTACCATTCACTACAAAAGCCTGGGGTTGATTAAGTTTATTTATTTAGGTTTATTGATTGGAAAAGTAAAATGTTTAGACTACCCTCCTATTGTCACACTTTTCTAATACTTTTCTAATGTATTAACACTCGGGGCTTATTTGACAACTTTTATAAAAGGCTGGGTAGTTGCTTATTAACTTTTTAAAAGTTGCATTTGAGTTATTTTTGATAAAAATGTAGGGATAGGAACTGATAATACCTCTTTATAAAATTTTTCCTAATATCTCTAACATTAAACCTTTTTTTTGATGATTTTTGTGCTAGTCTTGCATTTTCATGTCTCTGGAAATGATCTGGGTTGCTGTTGCTTCCTCTACATCAGTTTTCAGAGAATTTATTGATTATGGATGTATTACTTGTATACATGATCATATATGTGGGTTTGTCATGCTGCATTATGAATTCGTTAGGTTCAGATCCATGGCAAAATTAAATGAGAACTTCTGCCCGAGGTTTAGTTATGAACCCATATTCATGAACTATGCATGGTTAGAGAGATCATGGTGAATCATCAAGATTAATGTGTGTCAAATGATTGGAAATTTATGAAAGATTTTGATTCTGTTTTATCTCAACTCCAATTGGATGTATGAAACCAACTTATTTATTTTGGTTCTGAGAAGAGCAAGAGCAATACTACGTATACAAATTGACGTAATGTTGATTTTGAATGATAGAATGATGTGTCATATCATCCTAGAGATAGTAATGCTGGGATACCTAATCTGTTGTTTATTGAATTCTTTTCGGGTCAGGAGACCTGAATATTCACACAAGACTTATCTGGTTTTAGCAGAATAGCATTGTAAGCTTCATTCTAAGTTCTGAATTTTCACAGAGATAAGTAGAAAAAGTGCAAGTCTACGGGTGGTCAAGAGCATAGATGTATGCCCTTCGATATATCTTGAGAATATCTCATTTACAAAGCCTTTTAGCATTATAAAGTTCTTTCCAAAATTGAAATAAAAATTTAACTCTTGCGTTATTTATTATCCCGCTCTAAACATATCTGATAACGTATTCTCAAAAGGGGAAACTTCTCAACCTCCAGATCTGGTCTGGTAAATAACAAAAGCGCTCAAACCATAATTTACTTCCTGATGGACTTGGACAAGTATTGAAAAGCCCAAACGAGGTCCATAATAAATCAAACTAATTGGACTAGGCCCAAAACGTGAGCAGGCGCAGGTGACTATACACAAAGCCGTTACCAGCTTGTCTGGACTCTGCGGAGAAGAGAGGATTATCGCTTATTTGCTGTAACATAAGAAACAATATTGTGTTGCAGGGAAATTTATGCGGTCCAAGAAGTGGTCAAGGGAAGGTGACGTGAAGAAAGAACAAAATCTGCTTCTATTATAAACTTAATCTTGTAGATAGCATTCTTGGTTCTTTTTGCTTATAAAATGAAGAAACATTAAGCATGAAAATATGTAAAGTTCCGAACTCGAAGACTTTGGACAAGTCTTGGATTAAGTCTTCCAAACTAAGAGCAACGTAAACCGAACCTGTGCTGGTTGCCACGTTCTGTTCTGAGGCTTTGCCATTTGAAATACTTTAATATCATCCCACCCCAAAAACCTTGGATTGATTTCGAAAACTGTGTAAAAAACTTGTCCTCCCAGTAATGTAACAACCGGTTATTTACAATGGTTTATTGCTATGAAATTATGTTTAGTCTTTGAAAATGGGCTGTTGCATTTCTCAATTTAACCATGAGAAATTTCATATGGGAAAGGGCGATGATTATTATTTCTTTTTTTTTTCTCTCTCTCTCTCTCCATATTTTGTATCATTTAACCTCTATGATTTCGAAAATGAATTACATAGGGAGTGGTACAAGGCACTCACATAACGCTGTAAGTGTGACGCCTGTTCATTGCATGCATGGTAATATCGTTTGGTCTTACATATAAAATCTTAACTTGAATTTTTAATATTCAAATTAATTTATTCTCATATCCATATTCCATAGAATAGCTAGCTTAGCTAAACTCTATGTATCTACTTTTTTAATGTTTAATCTGTTAATTGCAAGACTTGCATTAAGATTTTGTGGTGACCATATTCCATTGATAGCTATAGTTAAGGAATAGTTTATATTAAGATAATGAAAGTGATTGACATCCTTAAGTCGATGATCGAATGGTATGCAGCAATTGCATATACAAGAAATTAAGAAATTAATTTAGTTGAATATTAAAGAAATAATTTGGTTGACTAATCAAGAGCCGCCCTTTCATGACTTTAGTTAATTGAAATGACACACATATCGCGAGTTCCACAAATCAATTTTCTTAGTATAGACCAGTCTGTTGCTACTCCTGACTAATATTTGTAAGACCAGTACGCGGGAGTCCCTTAAAAAGCCAAATAGAAAACAACGTTTGTGCTACAGAGAGGATAGGGTGGAGAAATGTTTGCGATTTGGAATTTTCTGATGCGTCTCTTAATTTTCCTCCTTTTGTTAATTCCATCGAATAATGGAATGGGAATCTGTCCGTTGAAGAAGAAGAAGAAATGCCCATATCCATATGAGGAGTTGAGCTTAGGTGGTAATATAGATACAACCTCTCGCGCTGGCAAAGAAGAAAAGGTGGCCATGGATTTGGCCGAGAAGGACTTTTTCACCTGTCTCAATTTACATGTCAAGAGCTCTAGTGGAGATCCTGTCCAAGCAGTCACTGCTGGTGAGATTATCTATCTTGTTCGTGAATCCACTACCACTAACCACTATTACCATGACACCCCCAAGGTTTGGGCCGAATCACTTGGCCCCCTTTGTTTGGAAATTAATATCTAGCCCCCTCTCCCCAAAATGAATATTTCCAAGACCATCTTGCAAGGCTTGGGAGGGACGGAGAAAAGTTGTACAAGAGAAGAAAGGCATAGTCATTATTTTACTTACAATTTATGTTCATATTCCATTTTTTTATAGTTTAATTTGAGAATTGATAATTTGTTTCAAATGGTATATAATTTTTTTCCCTCTTTTAAGATGTGTTTGAGTATGTATTATTGACAAATATTTATATAAATTATTCAATTCAAAATAATTATTATATTTTTGTTTAATTTCTCTTATACATTATAAAAACTCGATAAAAACAGATTAGTATATTTTTGTATCCGGTCTCCTCCTCTCCTTAAAATCTAAATCCTGATTTTGCTATCGTGTATAATATTATATATATTTTGGATGTACATATTTATATATTATTTTTATGGATCAGTTTTTTGGATATATGTTCTTTACTAAAGAGTGATTTGATCAAGAGCAGCTAATATTCTCGTCAAGAAGTGTCATGCAAGAGCCATCGTTGGATTGCGAACATGGCAAGAGGCTGCATTGGTAGCTGAAGTTGCAAACAATTCTAAAGTCCCTTTTCTTTCCTTAGCAAATGAAGTGCCGTCTTGGGCCTGTTCGGCTTGGCGTTTTATGGTTTGTGCAGCTCGTGGCCAGTTCGGTCAAATGAAAGCCATAGCTGCTATGATTCGCAGCTGGGAGTGGAGGAAAGTGAACATCATCTATGAAGAGCCCAACGCAGCTATCACTAGTATGATTCCTTATCTTATGGACGCTCTTGAAGAGATTGATGCAGAGATTAATGACATTGTGCCTCTATCTCCCCTACTTCGTCACTATTCTTTGCATGGAAAGTTAAAGAATCTTAAAAATGGCGAGTGTAGGGTTTTCATAGTGCATACATCTATAACGTTGGCCACAGAAATTTTCAAGGAAGCAATGAATTTGGGAATGGTGGAAAAAGAGTTTGTGTGGATCACCACCAGTTCCATTACAAATGTTATTGAAAGTCTGGATGGATCTATCATCAGCTCAATGCAAGGTGTGTTGGGCGTCAATAGCTATTTCTCTCGTTCTGGGCAACAGTTCAAGCATTTTCGGTCTAGATTCCAGGCTTTATTTAAAGAGAATTATCCTGAGGAAACGCATTTAGAACCAGGGATTTTTGCCTTGCAGGCCTATGATGCCCTAAGGGCTGTAGCTATTGCTACGCTGGGGGTAAATTCAGATCGGAAAGTACACTTTCCAAATTCAGCTGATGATGATCATACGGTTTCTATAAGTGGGCAACAGTTGTTAACCAGGATTTTAAAAACAAAATTTGAAGGCTTAACTGGTGCATTCAACTTTAAACAAGGAAAGTTGGTTCCAGCAGAAGTTTACAGCATAGTTAATGTAGTTGGGATAACTTGTAAAGAGCTTGGGTACTGGACAGAAGGACTAGGTTTTTCAGTGAGCGCGAGTAGGGGCAGTACATACAATGATTCGATGAGAATTCTGAGAAAAGTACTTTGGCCAGGATATTGCCGGTCGGTTCCTAGCGGCTTGGCAGTTCCAAAAAGTGCAATACAACCACTAAGAATAGGAGTACCTAATGGGAATTCGCATATCGAGTTCGTGAACGTGAGACCGAATACTTGTGGTAAGCCAAATGTTACAGGGTTTTCCGTTCAAGTCTTCAAGAGAATTTTTGATAAGTTGCCGTATGAATTTATTCCATTTACCGGAAACTACAATTCTTTGGTAATGCAAGTTTACCTTAAGGTACGTAAGGTATATAAATCTATTTTGGTTAGTCTATTTCTAGACATTAGTACACAGGTGCACAATGTAGGCCCTCTTAATTCGATAATATTAATTAGACACTAATTTCAACCTTTTCCTGCCCGCATATTTGACTCGGTAACTTGCATTTGGAAGCATTTTGATGCAGTTGTTGGAGATACTGCTATAATCGCCAATCGCTGCCAATATGTTGAATTCTCCCAACCTTACGCTGAGCCAGGTGTCCAGATGGTGGTGTATGTCAAACCTAGGAGATCAGGGGGAGCTTGGTTGTTCAGGAAGCCATTCACCACTACCATGTGGGCTGCAACAGGAGCTATAGTTTTGTATAATGGATTTGTTGTGTGGTTGATCGAAAGAAAACACAATCCAGAGCTCACTGCAGGCAGCAAATTCAGCCAATTTGGATCCATGGTTTCATTAGCCTTCACCACATTGTTCTCTCTGCATGGTAACTTCTACTAATTATGGGAGATTAATAAGACTAGTTATATAAAGTAATGATTTTTAAACAAGTCTTCATAAGAAACTACTCTCACATTATATGATATTTGTTCGTTTTGGGTTTAAATCTACACAATTTTGTTTTCGGGCTTTTCTGAAAGGTCTTATACCGATGGGAGTAGGGTCTATAATCCCATGACTTTTTTGAATTGGGATTTTGAATTGAAACTCATTTCACCATATCCGCCTTGGCAACTGTATACTCTATCTTAAAATATAAGGTTTTGGATGCTACAGTCTTAGTTTTAACTTTATTAACATCAATTTTAAATGAGTTGTGTGTGCTTATTGCTGAAAGTAATTTTCTTTTCTTGCATTGTACATATAGGTGAAAAGCTGCATAGCAATTTGTCTCGGATGACAATGGTAGTTTGGTTATTTGTGGCATTAATCATCACATCGAGTTATACTGCTAGTCTAACATCCTTGCTTACTCATCAAAGACTTGAGCAAGACATACCAAGTGTCGATACACTAAAAAGGACTGGAGCCAAAGTTGGGTGTGATGGGGACTCATTTGTTGAGGACTATTTGGCCGAAGTCGTTGGTTTCGACCGTAGCAACATTCAGAGAATATATTCAGAACATGAATATTATGGAAATCTTACTAGGGGACTTATAGCTGCTGCATTTCTTGAGGTTCCTTATGTCAAAGTATTCCGAGCCAAATATTGCAAAAATTTCACTACAGGTTCAACTACCTATCCAGTTGGAGGTTTCGGATTTGTAAGTTTATAGATCGATTCACCTCTAATTATAATTTTTCTTTCCATCTTACTGATTATTATTATTTTTATTTAGTTATTAATTGATCATCATTGAAAACAAAGCTCAGGCTAAATAATTGTGAGCGTTTCATATGTTTTAGGCTTTCCCAAAAAATTCTGAATATCTTCCTGAGATCTCCCAAGCAATTCTTCGACTATCAGAACAAGGAAAATTGAAAAGGCTCCAGGAATCTATGTTCCACAACTGCTCAGATTCGGAGAATGAAGATGACCAATATAGTCTGGCACTATCTAGCTTTGAGGTTCTCTTTTACGTTACCGTTGGAACATCCACAGTTGCTTTAATTTTCTTCATTATACCCTTCATTCTACAGAAACATAGGCCTTGCCATCCTAATATTATTGGACCACAGCCAGCGAACACTCAGGCAGATGAAAGCTGGGTATTGCACCAGTCCCTTGCAGATGAGCGGTTGCTGCAGCAGCAGGCCCACGCAAATAATGAACTCTGGCTATCAGCTTGGGAATGGGAAAAGCAAGGCCCCTGATCCTATTTGTGTCTTCAATTTGGTCATCCCTGTAGATAATTACATGTTTCTGTTCATTTCTTTTGTTAAATGCCAAATTTGTACCCAAAGTGAATAACTGAATAACAAAGAAGCGAGAAGGTCAAATTAATAGAAGAAATTGTGTGAATTAAGTAGAATTAATGTTCGGCTATCTTTTTTAATTAATGAGATTAAAATTGTTTTTGCTATTAATTGACATTAATATATACTTATTGCAGAATATGGTCATTCAAAGAGTGACTTATTCTGCCAGTGTGTCTTAAGTTGAGATTCAGGTAAAGGTTCACGGCCTGTTTTGGTTCGGCTATGTATTAAGGTAATGAGTACTCGTAGTAGTAAATGGACACTTTGGTCCTCGTTTATCAAAGATTCACTGATTTTTAAGCTATAATTTTGTTTCTGAGATTTGCAAGTTCCCGGTATCTACCAGCACAGGTCTCTTCTGATTCTGGTTACGTTCAAGTTAATAGTAGAGTTGCTGATTTCTACAGTCCACCAATTGAAAATGAGTAGTCATTGGAAGGAAAGCATTTAGAAAATGTGTCATACTCGATGGAATTGCTAAGAACCCGCATGCAGCCCATTTCCACGAACTCGAAGACTTTGAAGGAGTCTTCTGTTGAGACTTTCAACTATAACGAAATGCATATATAACACAGTCTATGTTGATTTACAATGTTCCCATGGTAAGGCTACCATCGAGGCCATGAAAGAAAAAGTTTTTTAAATAAGCAAAATGTTTCATTAACACGTAACAAATAAACGACGGAATGGTGCAAAAGCTAAACAAATAAAGAAAAAAGAGAAGGGAAGATAGAGGAAACCCAGATTCGAACTCGAAGACTTTGAAGAAGTCTTCTGTTGAGTCTTTCAACTATAATGAAATGCATATATAACACACCCTATGTTGATTTGCAATGTTCCCATGGTAAGGCTACCATCGAGGCCATGAAAGAAAAAGTTTATTAAATAAGCAAATTGTTTCAATTAAAACGACAGAATGGTTCAACAGCTAAACAAATAAAGAAAAAAGAGTAGGTAAAAGTAGAGTGTTGTTACCGCGGTAGGCCACTCAACAATTAGCAGAACTACCCTAATATTCTCCATTCAGCTAAACTGAAGCTCTCTATGATATATCTCATACATCTAGTTCCCAAAAAAAAAAAGAAAAAGAAAAACTGTAAAGTGTTAAGTTCAACAACTTCCCATGATGTTAAACAGCCCATTGTGGTTTAAGCTTGGATTAAATTATAATAAAAATAATAAATGAAAAGAGATGAAATGTTAATTAAGACTAAGGGCTGGGTTGGTACCCTTCAGCTTGATTAATATTTCAGACGATTATGAGAAAAAAGTATTGCACTGTATAGAGCTGAGCATCAGGCGAGAGTTAATTGGCCAATATACACCACTAGCTAGCTGGCCTTTATAATAAGATTTTGTACAGAAATTGCATATATGTTAATAAATTTTAAGTTGACACAGAAAAAGAAGTAATTTAGTTGACTAATAAGAAAGGGCCTTGTAGGTGCCTTATAATTATTAAAAAATTGGGGTGAAAGTCAGATTTGGAATCTGCTTCCTTTAGTAGTAATAGGCTAGTCATTTTCTTCCACACATCGGGGAATCCAAATTTGAACTGGAAGTCCAGCTTGATTTAGGTCATAAAGGCAGGAAGTTTCTGAGTTAAAGACAGGATGTTGACATTAGTGCATAACTACACAATTTTTTAATAGAAAGTCAAGAATACTTCCAGTATGTTGAATTAGTGTCCGGCACACTAACCAGAAATCAATAAATCACAATTTCATTAGAAATTTCAAATTTATTTTTTACGCATTATATTCTTTCTCATGTTTATATTATTAAAGTTTAATTAAAATCAATTATCTCCTTCTATTTCGTTATAACAATTCAAAACTGATTTATTATATGTTTTTCAGTTTATGTGTTTGACTAATTTAATATGATATTGTAGATATATACGCTAAACTTTTCCCCTTTAAAGCTAAACAAAATTCAACATTCAACATTCACCACTAACCAGTCTCATCTCCAAACATGGTGGGAGAAATATTGTTTCCTACTTTCCATTTTGTCTTGCTCTTTTTCAGCCTTGTTCGAATGTCTAACGCAGTGGATGAATTATATGCTTTGAAGAAACACCAAGCTGACAAGTTCAGTTTAGGTGCCATAATAGATTACACCTCTTGCGCTGGCAAAGAAGAAAAGGTGGCTATGACAATGGCCGTAGAGGACTTTTGTGCACACTTCAGTCGCCGGCCAACTCTACGCTTCAAAAACTCTCGTGGAGATCCTGTCCAAGCAGCCTCTTCTAGTGAGACTTCCTCTCTAATTTTGATAATATACTTTCACCTTGAACTTGAAATATATATATGTGTGTGTGTGAAGAATTCTCGATCATCTTAATTTCTTCTCTCATATGCATATGCTACTACTTGAATACTATCATTGTTGATTTCCAATATCACCTTAATTATAATATGCCCACTAGAGAAAGATTTTAAAACTAAGGGGTGATTGTTTTTTATTTAAAATCTAAATAAGTCTAAATTAAACTGAAATCCGAATAAATATGAGAATACGTTAAATTCAGACTTTTAACCCAAAAAATAATCAACATCTAAACAAGTTTGAGATACGCATCTGTTGTACTATTTCAAAATTTTACCTACTTCATAACCTGAAAGTTTTATTCTCATTTGAAACTTGAAATAGATAAAACAACAAATAATATTTGAAAAGGAAAGGGCAATAATCAAAACTACCCTTGAGGTTTGTTAATTAATCACTCAAAAACAAAGTTTGACAATTTTAATCAAAAGCTCCCTTAAACTTCTAGAAATACATATCAAATTAAATACTATCTATTGACGGAATCTCATTTGAAGTTAACATATATAATAAGGTTAGAATTAAAACTTTATTAAATTATAATTGTCAACGCCAAATCTAGAGCTAAACTAGACGCAAATTCTAAAATCATTCAATTGCAAACTCCATTCAAACTCAAATCGTTCTTCCTTTTACAAAAATTATATTCACAATAAATCCACATAACTGAAATCAAATTTGCAATCCATCACACCACCACAGCAAACACACAAACCAGTGCCGCATCACCAAAAATATCTAATAGCAACAACCCCAGGAGCACACCACTGACATCGCGCATAAACTCTTAAAAATCCATAATCCGATTTCTACACCACCAATCCTCCATTCCAAAGTTGTTTTACCATTATACTGTCCTAATATTGCCCCCTCTAAAGTTGTTGCATCTTCAAAGCCAAGGTCCCATCAACCCCAAAATCTCCGAAAAAGCCTCCTCTTTCAACAACCTCACCAATGTAGCCGTTGGAGGCACCACCATAACGAGTTGATAACCACCACAACAGTGAGGCAGAAACTAAAACATTAACTGTTCTTCAGATTTGCGTGGTACTCAAATTTTTGTTGTTTTGGCATAAGACTTTTTTTAATTTCAGTTTAATTTTTCTTTTTCTTTTCTGGTATTCTCTTGAATAGTGGGAGTAGTGAAATAGGAGGTAGATCAAAAGATTTCTGAAAAAAATTGCTTGTTTTGGATTTACTTGTTTCTTTTATAATTATTTAAAATTGCTAAATAAGGATAACAAGGGTAATTTCAGTTTCAAACTAACATAGTTAACGAAATGTGTTAGTCAGGGTTGACTTTGATGAATTTCTAAAACATTGATGGAGTCTTTGATTAAAATTGTTAAACCTTGTTTTTAAGTGATGATTTCACAAAAATCAGGGGCAATTTGTGATGATTGCCCATTTTTAACGTGTTAAATTGTCAAAAAAAATAAAATCTAATATATTAATTTCAGTGAATGAATAGATGTACCATGTCATCGTTATATCTACAACTAAGACACCCCCAATCTCTCCGTACAACTATATGCTATGGAACTTCTTTCACGATGAGTTTTAGAAATCAAGCAAATTGAAGGATATTATTTATTAAGGAAACATCTAACCGATTAAATTACATGATAACTTCGTAAAATCAAACAGAATAATAGAATTATAATGACATCAATCTAATAATTTAAAGAGTTATATTATTTGATTGACATTATAACTTAACAAATTTTTATTTTAGTTAAATATTCTAAAAATTAAATAAATACATAGATTAAAATTAATATTAAAATTTTTAAATACATATAGTTATTCGTTTATATAAAAAGATTAGGTAGAAATGAGATACAGGATAAAATATTTTACAAACTCTATATATATATCTATATCTATATCTATATCTATATAATATATATATATATATATATATATATATATAATATATATATATATATATATATAATCATATTATTTTTCAAGTATAATGTATCAATTTATACAGAAGATAAGTTAGGAAGCATAATATTTTATCCGATTGAATAATTTCTTCAATTTAATGATTGACATAATTGATTGCATGCAGCCAAGACTCTAGTGAAGAAATATCACGCTAGAGTCATCGTGGGATTGGGAACGTGGGAAGAGGCCAAATTTGCTGCTGACCTTGCAAACAAATCTGAAGTCCCTATTCTTTCTTTGGCAAATGATGTTCCATCCTGGGCCTTTTCGCATTGGCCTTTTCTGCTTAATGCAGCTCGCAACCAATTTGCTCAAATGGAAGCTGTTGCAGCCGTAATTCATACTTGGAAATGGAGAAAAGTCAATGTCATCTGTGAAGACATCGACTCAGACTTCACTGGTGTCATTCCATATCTCATCTACGCTCTTAAAGAAATAGAGTCAGACATTAATGAACTTGTGCCTCTATCTCCGTTGCCTGATCAGTACTATTCTTTATCTGAAAAGTTGAAAAATCTAAAGAATGGACAGTGTAGAGTCTTCATTGTCCATACTTCTGTAACATTGGCCGCCAATATATTCCAGGAAGCAAAGAATTTGGGCATGATGGAAAAGGAATTCGTGTGGATCACCACTAATTCTATTAGCGATGCAATTGATACTTTTAATGCATCTGTAATCACTTCAATGCAGGGTGTGTTGGGAGTCAAGAGCTACTTCTCTCATTCCGGGAAAGCGTTCCAGGATTTTCGCTCTAGATTTCGGGATATATTTACTAAAAAATATCCTAACGATACGCATCCAGAGCCAGGGATCTTCGCTTTACAGGCCTATGATGCAGTACGGGCCCTGGCTCTTGCAGTGGGACGAAATTCAGATCGGAAATCAAATTTTCCAAATTCGCCTGATGTTGCTCATATAAGTGGGCAAAAGTTGTTAAATAGGATATTGGAAAGCAATTTTGAAGGGTTGACTGGTGCTTTTAATTTTGACCAAGGAAAGTTGGCTACGGCACAGATTTATCGCATAGTTAATGTTGTTGGAAAGGGTTATAGAGAGCTTGGGTACTGGTCGAAGGGATTCGGTTTCTCAGTCAGGATTAGTGAGAGTAGTACCTTTAACGAGTCAATGAGAATTCTTGGCCAGGTACTTTGGCCAGGAGGCCCCTGGTCAATTCCAAGAGGCTGGGCAGTGGCAACAAGTGCAAAACCACTAAAAATAGGAGTGCCTATGGGGAAAATGCATACAGAATTCGTGAATGTGAGATATGAGCATCCTAGCAGTCGGCCAAATGTTACCGGATTCTCTGTTGATGTGTTCAAAGCCGTAGTTGATCTATTACCCTACAGTTTGCAGTATGAATTTGTTCCATTTCAAGGCACTTATGATTCTTTGACATACCAAGTTCATCAAGAGGTAAGTCTACTGATTCAAGCTCAAATGGTAGATATAGTAAGAGGAATCTTTTCCATAATTTTTGTATACGGAAGTCCGATTAATTAGAGATGAGACAATTCCATTTTGATAGGATAGTTTAATTTTAGCATTCTAAGAATGATCAAGTGACTGACACTCTTACCTTTCATTTGAGAAGAAATTTGATGCAGTTGTTGGAGATACGGCTATAGTTGCTAATCGTAGCAAATACGCAGAATTCTCGCAACCTTATGCTGACCCAGGTCTTCAGATGTTGGTAAGAGTTAAGCCAAGGAGTTCAGAAAGAGCTTGGTTGTTCAAGAAGCCATTTACGACTATTATGTGGGCTGCAACAGGAGCCATCTTTTTGTATAACGGATTTGTTGTTTGGTTGATTGAGAGGAAACACAATCCAGAATTCACCAGAGGAACTAAATTGAACGAAGCTGGAACCATGGTTTCATTAGCCTTCAGCACACTGTTCTCATTACAAGGTAACTTAATCTTAATTATAAGAGAGTAAATTAGCATACTATTATTTGCTTCTAAACAAATAAGAAATAATATGATAATAATGGAATAACAAGTTCTCTATACAATGATGTTGTGGATAACGAATAATATATCATAACAAAGTAGTTTAAGAATTACGTACTTGATAAATGAATCTTAGTAAAAAATTAACCCTAACTCAACTAAATTCATAACTCATATACGTTATGTTTTCAAACTCGTTAAGATTTATCAGATCTACCTGCCTATTTCAACAATTTATTGATGAGATTCTTATTCGAATTTTCCTTTTCGTAATACTATATATTAAGTGAATTGATTTATTTCTTCTGTAGAACATCACAAGTTGTACATACTTAAACTCGGTAATTGAATTTGTTTTTGGTATCACTTCTGCCCTTCATAGGGGTACACACGGGTCGGGTCAGGTTGTGCCCAACCCGACAAAACCCGATATCGGGTTAGACATTTTAAACCCATAATCGGGTTTCTGAAGCATGTAACCCAAGATATAACTCGAATGGTCGGGTCTGTCGGATCCACTCGATACTCGACACTTACATATCGAGTCGTGTCGGATTCATAACCGACACTCGATATCAGTCTATTTTCGAAGACATCGAGTGTCGGATGCATCATCCGACACTCGACACTAGCCACTCGACACTCGACACTTACATGTCGAGTTGTGTCGGATTCACAATCGACACTCGATATCAGTCTATTTTCGAAGACATCGAGTGTCGGATGATGCATCCGACACTCGACACTCGACAGTTATATGTCGAGTCGTGTACAACCGACACTCGATATTAGACTGTTTTCAAAGACATCGAGTGTCGGATGCATCATCTGGCACTCGACACTTTCCACTCGACACTCGACACTTACATGTCGAGTCGTGTCGAATTTACAACCGACACTCGATATCAGACTATTTCCGAAGACATCGAGTGTCAGATGCATCATCCGACACTCGACACTCAACACTTACATGTCGGGTTACATGAATTAAACCCGATCCCAAACTTGATTGCAAAAAATTCGAAGTTTATAACCCAATTTCGGGTTTTTTATTATACTAACCCAACTGTAACCCGACAAACCCGATCGGGTCGGGTTTTGAACACCCCTAGCCCTTCGATACATGCATTGATTTATTATTAATTCTTTTAAACATTGTCATATACAGAAACCTAAAGAACATTCTCATTTAGACTTATATTAGCTACTCTTGTCGCCAACACTACAATGTCGCTTGAGGTTTTTAATCTTAAATTCTGGTTAAAAATTTTAATCGTTCATTCTATATATTTTCAATAATTAAAAGTATAGTCAATATCTAAAGTTCAAACGTGAGTACCTCTAATATTATCAACTTATTAACTCTCTACAAATTTAAATCATACGTGATACCTCTATGTTTGAGGCTGCATATTTTTCTAATGGATTATAATATATAACACATTAATTTTTATTAAGTTTTGGTATGAGGATAATTTTCTTTACTTGTTCGTAGGAGAAAAATTGCAAAGCAACTTGTCTCGGATGACAATGATAGTATGGTTATTTGTGGCATTAGTCATCACCCAAAGCTACACAGCTAGTTTAACATCTTTACTTACTGTTCAACGGCTTGATCCAACAACAATCGATATCGAGACACTGAAGAGGACTGAAGCCAAAGTTGGATGTGATGGAAACTCTTTCGTTGTCAAATATTTGGAGGTGGTCTTAGGATTTCACCCTAGAAATATCAAGAAAATATATATAGATGATGATTATCCTGAAGCACTCATGAGGGGAGAAATAGCTGCTGCATTTCTTGAGGTTCCATATGTTAAGGTTTTTTTAGCCAAAAATTGCAATGGTTTCACTACAGGACCAATATTTAAAGTGGGAGGTTTTGGATTTGTAAGTAGCGTTATTCACATGAGCACATTCCTTCTCTTTGTAATAATTAACCGAATAAATTAAATCAATTCATTGATGAATATTAAACATTAATAATCAATGGATTTCATGTTTTAGGTATTTCCAAGGAGTTCTCCGTATCTTCCTGACATCTCGCGAGCAGTTCTTGAAATATCTGAAAGTGGGAAACTGAGAAACATGGAGAGTTCTATGGTGTCCTCATTCAAGTGCTCAGTTTCGGGGAGTGAAGAGTATCTTGATAGTCTAGGACTACCTAGCTTCGGGGGTCTCTTTTCGATTACTGCAGGAACAACTACAATTGCACTAGTTCTCTTCCTCATACGCTATTTCTACCACAAACAATGGTGTTGTTGGCATTATTATCATGTTGTTCCACATCCACAGCAACAACCCAACAATCATGCAGATGAACACTGGCTGCCACACCAGGCGCCCTGCGCAAGTGAAGACTGGCTGCCGCACGAGCGCCATGCACATGAACATTGGCTATCTGCTTGGGAAACAGAAAATCAAGGTCGTTTTGCCCAAGTATAGCATGCACAACTGCATATACAAGATAATTTTTCTACTTTTCCTTCTGTTAAATTGCTAATTTGTACAGAAGAAGTGCTTGTTCACAACAACACAGGTACTGAGAACCGAGAAGGTTCAAAGAGTTAAAATAGAGATAGAAAATACTGTGAAACTGCTGCTTATGTCAAACACATTGCAGAATTAATATTTTTTGTACGTCATAGTATTTCCGGTTGTTGACATTGAAAACAATAATAAAAAAGGTTCCTTGTCAAATTATGATATATATATATATATATATATATATATATATAAAACTCTTGGTAAGCTTAAACGTAAAAATTTTAGAGTATGATACAAGATTTAATTTATGTATTTATTAGTATTATGTTTCTGTAGGATTAAAGTGCTCTTGTTTAATAGTGATTTCTTTACAATTAAATTTACTTTCTAAGGAAACAAATTAATAGATATTAAATAATATTCTCAAACACACTGGATAGGCTTGAATTCATTTTACCGAGAAATTACCCAGTACTAAAGTAATATGGATTAGTTACTGCACAATATTCTACCTCATATACATAAGTGGGAATAAAGAATGTATTCATCCAAATGGTATTTGAAAATAATATAATGCACTATTTACAATTGGAAATAGATATTTACATTTCTTTTTCTTCTTGTTTGGAATAATTTAACAAATAATCATCATTACAACCCAAGAAAAGCCACTGAAAAAGTACAACAATCTGACATCAAACACTTGCCTGACAGCCTTCCTTTCATACATCCCAACACAAACCCAGTACCCTTTGCCTTCCAACAAAACTTGTGAAAAGAATAAATTTGAAAAAAAAAATAATCAAAAACTAAAACAATTGATAAAGTAACTGCATTCATTCCTCCTAATCAGTTAAAAGCAAGACACAAAGCAGATTAAAAAAAAAAAAAAACCTTAAAACCACGGGTTGGGGTTGATTTCCTTTCTTCTTTCCTGGATGGAATCCAACAATATGCAACTACCTTCAGTGGTCCCAAACTTGAAGGTAAACACATGCATCATGTCAATGTACATGTAGTCATGTGGCATCAGAGAATGCCGCAAGTACCCTTTTAACCCTGAATGTGACTCCTTCCAACCTATTCAATTCTTTCAAAGGAGACCAACAGTACTATCAATGATTAATGTGTCACACTGACATACACAATTTTACATAATAATACAAGCATGCAAGCAAGTAGCTTGTTTTCCCGGCAATCATTTCTTAGCTTCAAATTTTTCTCCTAATTCTTCATCAGTACAACCATACTGAAAGGAAGGCATGGGTCAAGGTCAACAAGTCGTCATTATAATGAGATATTCAAACATTGTGAAGCTGCTCTTTTTCCATAGCAGGCTTCGCATCAGCAGGTTGTGGTGGTGCTGGCGAGGCTCCTGTTTCCATCTTTTTGAGGTTCTGTTGGTGATATACTTGCCTCAGTCTCTCTATTTCTCTCTTCAGAGCTTCTTGATGAGCTGCATTATTTTAACAAGCAGCAATACATATATTAAATCCTAATCCATAATTGTGTGACAACCCGCTTGCTATCACAGATATTGTATAGTACATACTTTTAATATTTTCTATTCAAAGCCTCCTACCAGTCACCTTCCTCCGAAATAATTGTACGAGAACTACCTAAGTATGCAAACATTCATGAGCAACACCTAAGAAAACTCTGCCAATTAAGCAACTTTAATGCTCTTTTTACTGCCCTTTATCAGATCTCCCTCACCCTCTGTATAAAAAATTTTATAATTATAAATGATCCTCGACAACTGCAAAAGACCAATATCACTCAAGGGAGAAGCATTTTCAGCCCCAATTTCGTTACTATATATAGTAAGACTGAGTGGTGTAAATCTTTTTCAACAAATTTAAAGCAAAGAAAACGAAATATGCGCTAGTTAATTAGGAGCAAAAATTAAAAAATAATATGACAGTTGCATGATTAATTAAGCACACTTACCGTCTTTGAATATCTTATCTTGGGCCAGTGCAGCGATTCTTTGCTTGAGAGCACTGTTGTCGACATTTAGAAGCAATCGTTGATGGTCTAGAAACGCAACACGGGGTGACAACACCGAGACTTCAGCCTTCATAACAAGATCGGGAACATTTTATAATAATATTAAGCACCAAGTAATTGTAGCCAAGAAATAATAATGCATTATGCACAAATACTACATACTTGTAATGATGTAACACTTCGTTCAAGCTCAGATATGTATTGTAGCTTCCTCACTCGTGATCTTTGTGCAGATTGTCTATTTGCCAAGATTCTGAAAAATCGATTATTAGCAACATTATTAATTATCAAATGAATCCTACTCCAGCCCAATCGTACAAAGTTCAAAATTACCTTTTTACCCTTTTAGGATCAACTATCCTATCAGTGCTGGTAGTTGTTGTTGCTGAGCTCGGTGGAGCTTGACCTTCCGTTTTGCATTGGCTTTGCACTTCATGATCAGATTCATTCCTTATCTGCTGTTTCTGATCAGAGGGTGCATCTTTGTCGTCATTAATGCTGTTGTGATCGGACGGTGTAGAGGGGTTGGAGGAGGAAACGGTGGGGGCCACGGCATTTGGCATATCGTCAGTGAACATAGACATGAACTGTTCGTCATCAAATTTATCAAACTCATGATTGGTCCCGGAGCCCGGCGGGGCGCCCGAGCCGGCACGGCATTCATCCAGCATTGGCGCCTCGAGGAAGGCAATGGAGTCGCTGACGGAGCGGCGGTGAGTGCCACGTCTTGCGGAGGAGAAGTCAAGGAACTCGTCGACCCATGAAGGGTTCTGAGCGGTGGCCAAAGATGGCACCTTTTGGTGAGGAAAGTCAGGCCAATTTGGCGGCATGTTTGGGATTTTCGGAGGCAATTGTGCCATATAATAAATAAATAAACACCAAAACAGAAGCACAAGTGCACACCGGGTACGAGAGTAGTACAACAACAACAGGAGAGAGAGCTAGCGAAGCAAATGAGTTTCGGGAAGAAAAACTAGTTATATATATATAGTAATGTTAAAACCCAGAAAGCAAGAACAAGGAAATGATGATGATGAAAGGATTTTTGCAGTCATCTGAAATGAAAATAAAAATAAAAGAGAAATCTTTCTCTTTATCTTTCTATGAAAGTGGGAGCACTGGGGTCACATGGGTGAAGATTGGACAGCTATGTACAGCTGGTGGGAGGTTGGGTCTCAACGGTATAACTGGAAAGTCGCCAGTAGTTTAATAACGAAGAGGAATCAGCAACCACGTGCCTTTGTGACCGTCTCTCTTGTGCCCTACTTATAATAGTCTCATTATTTTACAATCTCTGGAAACATTCCCATGTTTTCACCACCTCTTTCTCTACTTCTGCATCCCCCATTTCTGACCCTTTGATTTCCTTGGTCAAACTTGGTCAACCTCATCTTGTGGGTTTTAGCTGTCTTATCATCTTTTTCATCCACTTGTTGCTTTTTTAGCTTCTGTACAACTATTACCTCTACCGGTGTTATACCATTTTATCACTCGGTTGCAACTACACCTCTCTTCAGTAAATTTTCAGTTCTTCAGTTACTCAAGATAAGACGGTGTGCTATAGTGTTAAAAAGATTTATTTCATGTACTGCTTTGACTTCAAACTAATTGTTTCTAAAACTATTATTACAATTCCTACAAAAATAATTAAAACGTTTTCTTAATTTTAAACCTCAACCCTTCTTACTAAACACATTTTTATATGACAATTATAAAATTGCATAGAATAAAAGTTAAGAAAAGAGTAGTTATTTTAAGGGTTTGTTATATATATGAGAATTAATGTTAGTAGATCTCTCTTCTGATTAGTTGAGTTTGAAACTAATTAAACCCTTCAGTGGATTAATTGAGGATATGTATGAATATGACTTATTTATAAAAGGGGGAGCTTGGTATTGGAGGACAGAGAGATGATATGGGTAGTGAATGTGTGATCAATATGTTATTTAATGACCATACCCATGTGCGATGTTGCACATAAAAGATAGAAAATAAAGAAAATGAAAAGAATAAAGAATGGATTGTAGTAAGAAATAGTGGCAAATGTGGGGGAGATGTGTGTGATTTGGGGCATGAGCTGTGAAAGGAAAGCATAGAGGGGAGATTGTAAAGAATATCATATCATGCTTCGTATCATCCCATGTGAATTGTTTGCACGCTCTAAGCTTTCTTTGCTTTGTCCCCAAACCATACCCACATGAAGGGTATGTGTCCTTTTATCTATCTCCTCAGCTTGCTAGCTAGCTTGCTAGCTACTTACATGGCTTTCTTGGCAACTTCCAATTCATCACCAGTAATCTGGAATTTATGTGTTTTTTTTTATTTAATGTAGGTGTTGGGAGGCACTAATCATGATTAGAGATATGCTTAGATGGATATTAGTTTATAATATTTTGCCGCCTATCATCCAAAGGAAGTGCCTGGCAATAAAGCATCTTCAAGCAAGTACTTGCATGTGATGTGACTAATATCTGATTTCTGAATTCTGATTACTGATTACTGATATCTCTCTCTCTCTCCCCGTCTCTCCCGCCCCCCATGATATGATATCATATAAATGAATCATTTAGAATTCATTCAGTGTTATTGATTGTTCACCAACTTGATTTTTTTAAAAGACAAAGTTAACAGTGGATTCTGCCTCTGCCATTTGATTTCTTCAACTCGATCAGTCTGCTCCTACATGTATTTACCACTACGTACAACACGGTTACAAATGACAACCAAATTCAATCTCCATAAATTTACATCACAGAGGCTCTATCTACGGATAGAGTTTGTGTGGCAACTAAAACCTTATATTCAAGCCTCCTTATATTGCAAGACAAAGATTGATAAAATAAGGTAAGATAATAAAATCCTCTGTTGGGGACAGTTTTTTTGTATTATGTTACGCGTATGAACAACCTAAATCTTAATTAGCCGTCTGCTGTCAGCAATTTGTATTATCTGCAACACTTTTTCAGGGATTTTGCTCTAAGTTAATATTTAATTGCTTCAATCAAGCTGATCTGAGACTCATCAAGTAAAAGCTGGTGGCGGTGAGTTTCAATTTGTTTTCCCTTATCACCCTTTTATTAAGAAAGCAACCCCATTCCATTCCTTTCTCCAAATCTAATTTATGATGTGTGTTAAATATTTATTTATGTTATGTGAGTTAGTGGGTGTTCAATGTTTGAGTTATACTTGTGCAGTGGGCACTAAAAACTTATTTATGTGGTGTAAGTTACATTTGTATGGTGTAGGTTTGGTTTGATTTTGTGTGACTATGGTTACTTCTTGTAAACTATAAATAGCCCTCTTTGTTTGAGTTTTATATATCCAAGTATCTAAGAATTCTAAGGACTCAAGAATTTTAGATCAAAGAAAATATTAGTTCTTCCTTTTAAGTATTTATTTTGGTGTTCTTCTTCTTCAAATCAAAAGAAGTGTTGTAGTGAGATTTTATGTGGCTATAATACAAACAATTTATTTTGTTTGTTCATTGGCTCCTAAATTAGAGTATTGTACTCTAGTTTGTTCAACATTTGGTATCAGAGTTTTGGTGTTAAGGTGTACACAGTATTGTTGGAGGAACCTAGCTTGGGTTAGTGAGTGGTTACTTATATGGTTGTATACATGTCTAGGAAAGCTTTGTCAAAAGGACTATAAAAGTCTAAGGAAACTGGTTTTTAAGTGGGACCGTTTGTGACCCCTCCAGTTTTTCCTGGAAGCTTTCCTGGTGTATATTAAATCGTATAGGCATTTACTACCATTCTAGGTTGTTATCCAACAATAGAGTGCATATACGGATACGTGAACTGTTCTCAGTGAAGTTATCTTGAGTCGTGAAGAGTTTGGTACTTTGCAAGTTTGAAAGAGAGCTTGTTCGGTAAAATCGAAGTATTGCCGGCACGATGGGTGACCTTCAAGTAGTTGGAGGAATTAAAAAGCTCAACAATAACCAAAACTACAACATTTGGGCAACGTGTTTAGAGTCCTAACTACAAGGTCAAGATCTTTGGGAGGCGGTCAATGGTAGTGAAGTTACACAACTGACAGTAGAAGATACAAATGGCATTTTGCGAAAATGGAAGATCAAAGCAGGCAAAGCAATGTTTACTTTAAAGACCACAGTTGAAGAAGAAATGTTGGAGCATATTCAAGATGTTAAGACACCAAAAGAAGTATGTGACACTGATAAGTATCTATTTATGTATCATTTTCATATCAATTCGTCTATGTTTCTTTGCTATATTCCTTGGTATTTTTATGTTTTTGTGTGGTTTTGATGTTTGTAGGAGTTTTGGAGCAACTTGCACAAAAATGGAGTAAAACCCTTCATTTTCACCTCTGCTAGTCAACCATCTTCTCGGATTTAATTGTATTGATATACAATGAACCCGATGACATATTATATACCGTTGGAAAGCTCTCGAAGTCTATTTTCTGGAGAAATTTACGGTTTATAAATCCATTCAGTGTACCAAAAGTTGTAATCAAAACAGTGTGAGAAGTATAGAAATGTAATTCCACACATCACTGTAGCATGTATAATACGGGACACTGTAGCAGGTTACTGTAGCAGAGTATTTAAACACATTTTAGGGTTTTATTTTCATAACTTGAAGAGGGGAGAACGTGGTGGAGGCTGAAGCTCTGGAATTCTTTCATCTCTTGGAGTTCTTGAAGGAGAAAGGAAGCTTGGAAAGAGGAAGAACTACAATCCAAAGAGAATTACATCAAATTTGCTAAGTTTTTCCCTTCCCTTTCATTTTCTGGAATGTCTCCATGTTGTATTGTATTTACCACGTTCTTAAACATGTGTAACTGAATCTGAATTGGTTGAGGGTGATTTCAAAGCCCCTGATATGGTTTTTGTAAGTTGATTGTGTAAGGAATTGTTATCCAATTCTCTAATTGAAGTTGCTTGTATTCTCCCATATTTAATGCTTATGATTGCTTGCTGATTGTATTTGAGTGGCCAACTGAATATAATCTGGTTGTGATTTATTGCTAGACTAGAAATCTTGATCCGTAATTGTCTTGAATTTCTAATCATTAGTAGCAAAATTGTGATCAGAGATTACAATTGGAGAATATAACCTAAGTTAAATAATCCGAGCTTGTGTGTTTATTGCTTAGATCAACCTATCTTTCTTATCATAATGCATCCATTGAATTAAACTCAGAGAGCTTGTTCTAGGTTGTTTAATGGATAGAGATTAAATAAAGAGCTTGTTTTATTTAACAACAAAGTAAGGAAAGATTGGGGTAATAGAGCTTGTTATTATCTACGGTTGATAACTTCAATGCTGTAATTAGATGACAATTCTACAATTAATTCGCAAATCCATATCTTGTGGTAGAGAAGGATCCCTTAACCAGCTTTCTCCCATTGATTTTTCATTCAAATTTACTTTCTGTTTTGTTATTCTTTACTTGCATTCTTATTTATTTAGTAAAGCATTCAACAAAAATCCCCCCCTGTTTAGTTTATTGTTGCTGGAAATAACAAATTCAATTAGAATCAATCCTCGTGGGAACGATATCTTACTTATCACTTTATTACTTGTGCGACTAGTATACTTGCTAGTTTCGAACGCATCAAGTTTTTGGCGCCGTTGCCGGGGATTGATTTTCTAATCGATTTGTTATTTTGTTTTCATTGTTGATTCATATTTTCTTTGTTTTTCTTTTCTGATTGTTTGTGTTTAGACAACATGGCAGTAAACTTCTATCAATTCAGTAGCGGATTTGAGCCACAAGTACCATGGAGAGTAAATGAGGTAAGCACTCCGAACATTGAACAACAACTTTCTGAGCTAACCTCTCTTGTGGAAAACATGGCTGTAGGAGATATGCAAAAATCTTATGAATGTGGGATATATTCTACGATGGAGCATCCAATCGACATGTATCCAACTTTACAAGAAGAATATATGGAACAAGCCAATGCCATGGGTGGATTTCCAGGACAAACGAGGCAATGGTATGATCCTTTCTCTAGCACTTACAATGCTGGATGGGAAGATCAACATAATTTCAGTTACTGGAATCATCAACCAATCACTCCAAATGTGATACCAAATCGGCCACAAAGTTTCAATCAACCTAGAGTGCAGCAACCATTTCAAATGCAACCACCACCAATGCCACATCCAGCACCGCAACCAGCTTCGCAAAACTCAGGTATGTCTCTCGAAGATATTGTTAATGCACTTGCCACTAACACAATGCAATTCCAGCAGGAAACTGGGGCAAGTATCCAAAACCTGGCAAATCAAATGGGACAATTGGCCACTAGCATGAGCAAATTCGAGGGCCAAGGCTCAGAAAAATTATCTTGTCAAACGGTGATCAATCCAAGAGAGAATTCTTGTGCGATAACTTTGCAAAATGGAGAGCAATTAGATGTCCTGCCAAAGAAATCACAAACTGATGAAGGAGATGACACCACTTCCACCATGAACAAAACACTGACTTCTCAGGTAAAATCCTATAAACTCCCATTCCTTCATATGTTACTCTCCACTTTTTCCTAGTAGATTTGCAAAATCGAAGAAGGAGGAACAGAACAGAAAATCCCGACGAACCTTTTTTGGCAAAATCGAGGTAAATGTACCACTTCTGGATTTTATCGAGCAAGTACCTCGGTATACAAAATGTCTCAAGGAGTTATGCACCAACAAGAGAAATTTAAAAGGGAATGAGAAAGTAAGTGTGGGGGAAAATGTTTCAGCTGTATTGCAAAGAAAAATTCCTTCGAAATGCAAAGATCCAGGTACGTTCACCATTCTATGCACCATTGATAATACCAAGTTTGAAAGAGCGACGTTAGATTTAGAAGCATTTATTAACATCATGCCATATTCTATTTATGCTTCTTTAAATCTTGGACCTTTTGCGGAAACTGATATTACCATTCAACTTACCCAAAGTGTTGTGGAAGATGTGCTTGTGCAGGCGAACAATTGGTCTTTCCAGCAAACTTCTATGTCCTTGCCCCCATTGAAATAGAGGATGGGACATTCCCCTAATCCAACACGATTCTTTTAGGGAGGCCATTCTCAAAAACTGCTAGAATCAAGATTGATGTTCATTATGGCACTTTGACCATAGAGTTTGATGGCAAGGTGATATGTTTTAATATTTTTGAGGAAATGAGGTACTCTAATGACTTACATTCTGTTTTTGCAGTTGACGTTAGTGAGTATTTGCCACAACAATGTTTTGAGTTAACTCGCAAGAATGGAGTGGATGTTGCTATTAGTGAACACATAAGAATAGAAAGTTTCAAAGAACCAAGGAAGCTGATACAAGTATCTAAAGAAGTGGAGGAAGCTGTGACAAGCTTGGATGAGACTATAGCTATCACCACAAATAGGTATGATGTTTCGTACATTGAATTGCATTTATCTAATGAAAAACTTCTTCCTTCTGTGATGAAAGCCAATACCTTGGAGCTTAAGTCACTTCCAGATCATTTGAATCATGGATTCTTGGGTGAGAATGATACTTTGCGAGTTACAATGAAATGGGCCTTGCACGAATACAAGAAGAGAAACTCGTCCGAATACTTATAGATCACAAAATAGCTATTGGGTGGACGATTGCTAACATCCAAGGCC
>SNVD02007329.1:0-28075 GCA_013180625.2 Boswellia sacra | reverse complement strand
TTATAAGATTAAGATTATTAAGCATATATTAAGGGTTAGAGAATCCTTATTCTCATATCAAGGGTTTCAACCTTTCACCTTAGCAAAAGAGAAATTAGAAGAACATTATAATAGAAAGAAAATAAAATGTAAGAAAAAGGAAATTCATTAATAACATAAACACACAAAACACAATACAAGATCCTAGCTAAAGCCAAAATGTTCCAGCCAAGGCCAAGATGCCCTAATGGGTCACAAGGCACCTCTATTTATAGATACATCCAGGGGCAAACTTGTCAAATTTAAGGGCATAATTGTCAAATATTAGTTGTAAATATCTTTGACAATTGGGATCATTAGGCACCGACTTTGACCATCCATTTTGACATCGAAATGTTGTGAATTTTAATCACATGTCTTCATCAAAGTTGTAGATATTTCTCTCAGCTTTCTAGAACATATTGAGTTGCACAATTTGGATACGTATTTTGAGAGATACGGTCCAAATACTGAGGCCTGGTCAGACTGGGCCGAGACTGTAGATGGGTTCACTTCAAGCCCAATTTTGGTCCACTAGAGCCCGAATTTGATGATTCTTGTGAAATGCAATCTTGTAGAAAATTAAATCAGCTTTCCAAAACATTAATAATTGCACCATTCTGATCTAAAAAGAGAGTTATGCCCATTTTACCGAACCTGTAACAAAACCAAAATTAAGAGAAATTAATTCCAAAGATACAAATGCTACAAATATGCTTAAGTTGAGGAATTTAATGACACTATTAATGCAATATGATGAACTAAACTCTTATTAAACATGCATATTTAAGTGTTCATCACACCCCCAAACTAGCTTATTGCTAGTCCCTAGCAATTAAAGCGTTATTATTTAGAAGTGATTTATAGAATTTTACATCCAAGGTGGTCATTATTGCACTCTCCTTGATTTTATCCAAATAAACAAACTTTCAACCAATTATTATTATTATATATATATATATATATATATATATATATATATATATTTTATGACTCATGTACCCTTCAGTTAAGATATCAATAAACCTCCTTTTTGTGCTCAGTCAACACATGACTATGGGGCTTATTAGAAAGAAGCCATATCGGTTCTAATATTTGTTAAGGCTAACAATTTTAGGTAGGGGACATTCATTTATTTTATATATATATGTGTTGTTTTTTTTTTGAAAGAATGCATCTTTAACCCATGTAGCGAGCCTTAGGCTAATGGCTCCCAGACCAGTTGGCCTTAGGACATTAGGTGTTAAGACACCCCTTCGAGCTTAACGACTCGGGTTGCCGATGCTTTATTTTTGCTTAGAAACTTATGGATAGTGCAATGTTCAATCCTATTAAGCTTTCTCCTTAATCCATGTAGCGAGCTTTGGGCCAATAGCTCCCAAACCAGTCGGTCTTAGGGTATTAGGTGTTAAGGCACCCCTCGGGCTTAATTGCTCGAATTAAGGAGGCTACGAGACCAAACTTTATCCACAATTGCTATTTTTTTCTTTTTTTTTGCTTTTTTTTTTTTAACTTTCCCCTTCCTTTGTGTTGTTATCCTAAACAAAACAAAAGAACTCAAATATTACAACATTTCATTTTGCCACCCACAATCATGCATCAAGGTATGTGTGTGTGTGTAAAGAAAGGCTCATGAATACTTGCTTAATGAGTACATAAGCACACAAATTTTTTTTTTTTTTTTTAAATGATAAGGTTGTGAGAGTTCATAGATTTGAATAATTCAAAGTGAAATGAATAAGACTTCCTTGTTATAAAATTCAAAAATCAAGACTAAATAATATCAAATAAGTCTTCAAAAATGCAAGAATAAAATGACAAATTGGGTAGAATGGGTTTCAAGAGTTCAAACTGGTCCTCTTTACTCTGCCATTCCTGACCCAAAATGCGTCTCAAGAGGATTTGAACTCCTTACGCCGCACTCTGAATCTAATTACTAACTCGCTTTTTTTTTTTGCAAGAAAAAAGAAAATTCAAGACACACTTATGTCTACTATCCTTCCCCCCCAACCAAATGAAACATTGTCCTTAATGTTTAAACGTAGAGAGATAAAGTATAGAAGACATTACCTGAAGCTTCTGTTATTCAAGAGAGATGACCTGAAAGACTCATAAAATAACATGCTAAAAATAAAATAAAATAAAAGACAAAAAAAAAATTACAAACGGAGATTCAGATCCAATTTGCACTTTTGTTTTGCCCTCCTGCCCAATTAATTTGAGTACTAGCTGGGTCAGGTTCATACTCAACTTCTTGTAATTTGTCAAGTAACTCACCAGCAGAAGTGGCGAAACAAGGAATCTTTCTCGCCCCAATGTGGGATAAATTTTGCGTCTACAGGCATCAACAAAACTTATTAAAGGATCAAAGAAATGTTAACATTAAACAAACCTATGTGTTTTGATGGAGATTCAGTGGGCCCAAAGGAAGTTGAAAAATTTTCTTCAAAAGAGTGCCAAAGCCACTGGTAAAGCAATAAAAGGCATCCTAAATTATGAGCATATGTGCCATTGCGTTCAGCATAGAGGAGTACCTGTAAACTCCTTCCCAAAACCGTTTTTCCAACAATGTTTCTACAGCCAAAGCTTTAGGAATAACTCCTAACACTTGACTACCTCCTCATGTGCAGCTGTTGATACGCAACCCATAACCCGAGGCTACCTCCCCCATAAACCACATGAATCTTTCTTTCAGCCAGTAGCCTACCAAGATAATTCGCTACTTCTACGAACTCTTCACTTTTACCTGGTCGAGATCCACAGAATACACATTGATGCGTTCGAAACTAGCAAGTATACTAGTCGCACAAGTAATAAAGTGATAAGTAAGATATCGTTCCCACGAGGATTGATTCTAATTGAATTTGTTATTTCCAGCAACAATAAACTAAACAGGGGGGTATTTTTGTTGAATGCTTTACTAAATGAAATAAGAATGCAAGTAAAGAATAACAAAAGAGAAAGTAAATTTGAATGAAAAATCAATGGGAGAAAGCTGGTTAAGGGATCCTTCTCTACCACAAGATATGGATTTGCGAATTAATTGTAGAATTGTCATCTAATTATAGCATTGAAGTTATCAAACGTAGATAATAACAAGCTCTATTACCCCAATCTTTCCTTACTTTGTTGTTAAATAAAACAAGCTCTTTATTTAATCTCTATCCATTAAACAACTAGAACAAGCTCTCTGAGTTTAATTCAATGGATGCATTATGATAAGAAAGATAGGTTGATCTAAGCAATAAACACACAAGCTCGGATTATTTAACTTAGGTTATATTCTCCAATGGTAATCTCTGATCACAATTTTGCTACTAATGATTAGAAATTCAAGACAATTACCGATCAAGATTTCTAGTCTAGCAATAAATCACAACCAGATTATATTCAGTTGGCCACTCAAATACAATCAGCAAGCAATCATAGCATTAAATATGGGAGAATACAAGCAACTTCAATTAGAGAATTGGATAACAATTCCTTACACAATCAACTTACAAAAACCATATCAGGGGCTTTGAAATCACCCTCAACCCATTCAGATTCAGTTACACATGTTTAAGAACGTGGTAAATACAATACAACATGGAGACATTCCAGAAAATGAAAGGGAAGGGAAAAACTTAGCAAATTTGATGTAATTCTCTTGGGATTGTAGTTCTTCCTCTTTCCAAGCTTCCTTTCTCCTTCAAGAACTCCAAGAGATGAAAGAATTCCAGAGCTGCAGCCTTCACCACGTTCTCCCCTCTTCAAGTTATGAAAATAAAACCCTAAAATGTGTTTAAATACTCTGCTACAGTAACGTGCTACAGTGTCCCGTATAATACATGCTACAGTGATGTGTGGAATTACATTTCTACACTTCTCACACTGTTTTGATTACAACTTTCAGTTAACTGAATGGATTCATAAACTGTAAATTTCTCCAAAAAGTAGACTTCGAGAGCTTTTCAAAGGTATATGATACGTCATCGGGTTCATTGTATATCAATACAATTAAATCCGAGAATATGGTTGACTAGCAGAGGTGAAAATGAAGGGTTTTACTCCATTTTTGTGCAAGTTGCACCAAAACTCCTACAAATATCAAAACCACACAAAAACATAAAAATACCAAGGAATATAGCAAAGAAACATGGACGAATTGATATGAAAATGATATATGATTAGACACCTATCAAATTCCCCCATACTTAAACTTTGCTAGTCCTCGGGCAAGTACAACGATATGAAACAAAACTAAACCGAAACAGAATCAAAGAAAAATTAAAACACATAAATGCTTCAACTTGCAAATAGGCCTCAAAGATTGTACTTAATTACAACCCAAGGAAAACTTCAAAATAATGCACTTGATCAAGAATTTCATCTCAAGGATAGTTTCGCTTCACTTCAATTCCTCAAGTGTGTGTGTGTAGAGCCATTCTCACCTAATCACTTGTAACCCGGATGAGTTTATGCATAAAAATGAATCATATTTAATATTGAAGATGTGTGTATAAATAAATCCATAGGCCTGCTTTTCAAGTCACTCTCCACTAATGTAGACATGCACAACACCAAGGATCAAGTAGGACTTTATTAAGCTTGTAACGTTTGGCTTGGGTGAAGGTATGATAAAGGATAATATTTTGGCTCAAATCACCCACAAACACATAAATCATTCAAGACTATGTAGAGCTCAACCCTATAACACAACTTCATTTCAATTCACCAGGTTACTCCCCCAAACTTATTTAGAACACTCAATCTTTTTTTTTTTTGCCAGAAAACAAAAGAAAACTACACCCCCACACTTTGTTGTTTCATTCTTTTTAAGAACACTTAAGGGTATAGATCTCTTATTCTTCTTCTTTTGTTCTTTTTGTTCTTTTTTTTTTCTTTTTTTTTTATTACACTTCCCCTCCCCCACACATAAACAACATTGTCCTCAATGTGTAAGTACGTGGACGATAAGTACAGATTGGCTTTTTTTTCTTTTTTTCTTTTTTTTTCAAACACAAGAGAACTCACTTGCATTGATCATGACACATCCCAACCTCCTCTAACTTCCCAAAACCAGAACATAGCTCAAAATTTAATTATGAATGATCTACATGCTCATACGTAAGGGATAAATTGTTTGGAACAAATTCATTTGAGGTTAGGAAATCTTTTAGTGAGTTAACAAAGAAAAAGGCTTACAGAGGCTCAAAGGGGTAACTAGGGATCAATTCAGTCAAGGTTGGCTATTAAGGCTCAAAAGGTCCAAAGATGGCCTAAATCATTTCCCCAATGTTGCACAGCCTAGGATTTCGCCTTGAGTGACCATCAAACACGTTCTAGAATTCATTGAAATCTGAAGAAACATTTAAATTACATAAACTTTCTCTAAGTGAACAAATAACTCAGTGATAATAACTCAGTGCTCAATGTTGCGCAAGGAATCAAAAGCAAAGCGAAAACCAATAAACATTTCAAGCACACAGATCCATGCATCATTTAGCATTTTCCAAGAGTTATTCTTAATTCAATCATTATCTTATCATCGACCCACAAAATGCAAGAAAAGAGGTACGTGGCGTTGTTAGACCTGAGTCAAGATTGTATATTTCAACAATCCTTAGGACCAGTAGCCCGCAGACTTAAGGTTTCCAGCCTATATACCTTTATTATGAAGAACAAAACAAGAAACAAGACACTTCAAACAACAGAAAATAAACAAACTACAGATTTATTTAGAGAGAATGCGTTTCAAGAGTTAAGGAAACCCCATATTCTGCCATTCTCAGGTTTTTCCACAATGTTTTTTTTTTTTCGAATCGAAACTGATAAAGACAAAAATACACAACTCTAAATTACACAAAACTAAACTCACTCATAAAATAACAAAGTCCAATAAGCCAGCAAACAAAAACAAGTCAGTTAGAATGGGTCTAAAAAGTTTAGAAGTTAGCCTCCTTATTCAGCCATTATGGATTGAAGAGATCCAGAATGCGTTTCAAGAGGAATTGAACTTTTTAAGCCACCACTCTAAAAGCCATGATTAGAAAATATTACCTGGGGCGAAAGAAAAAACCTGAAAAAAAAACTCAAAAGAAATGACATGAAAAATCTCAAATAAACACACTAAAAAGAAAGTAAAACAAAAACAAAGCAAACCAATAGATAGAGATTACAGATGGAGCGTTAAATCCAGTCGACGCCTTTTATTGCCTTCTCCAAGCCAATCTATCCGAGCCGTTGTTGGATCAGGCGAATAGACGAATTCTTGTAGTTTATCAATTAACTCCCCTGCAGTTAAAGCTGTAACCAGGATTTGCCTCGCCGACGGTGAGATGAAGTTTTTTTCTACAGCTTGATCAAGAAAGGATAACAAACCATCAAAAAAAATTATTGACATTTAACAAACCAATGGGTTTCCGATGGATGTTTAGCTGTGCCCAAGAGGTGATTTGAAATATCTCCTCTAATGTACCATAACCACCCGGAAAAGCTATAAATGCATCGGACTTAACAACCATATGTGCAATACGCTCATGCATACTAGAGACCTGTAACTCTTCTCCGAATGTGTTGCCTACGATATCTCGTACAGCTAATGGTTTAGGGATAATGCCGAGAACTTTACTCCCTCCTCGGGATGCAGCTGTCGACACACACCCCATTAACCCAAGACTACCCCCTCCATAAATCAAATGAAAACCTCTCGTAGCTAATGTCCTACCAAGATCAAGAGCTGCTGTGGTAAACTCTCCATCTTTACCAAATTGCGATCCGCAAAATACGCATATATTGCGGAATCGCCGAATTGGTGTTTTCTCCATTTCTAAAAGTGCTCTAAACTTGTGCAAGACAATGATGTACGTTAGGTATTATGCGATTCAATTGCAAGACAGGTTATGGAATGACATATGAAAATATGCAGAATGTATATATACACCCATAAAACTCTCAAATTTTGACACATGGGGACATAATTTCGGTGGGGGTTGCTCGATGTAGATTTATCGCCCCAAGATTTGAAAAAATGAGATATGCTTTCGGCGAGGTTTGACAAAACCTACACACTTGTCTCCCACGTGAAGCATGGAAAATGGAGATACACTTTTGGCGGGGGTTGACAAAACCCCCACACTTGTCTCCCACGTGAAGCATTAAAAATGGAGATACACTTTCGGTGGAGGTTGACAAAACCTCCACACTTGTCTCCCACGTGTACTTATGCCATAGGGTAGTCATATGGTTTGTCAAAAGAAAACTTGAAATTAAAACAAACAAAATCAACAAACAACAACAACACAAAAACAACATTGATAATCAGATCAAACGAAACAAGAAAAAAAATTCTACAACAACAACACACATTCAAATATACAAGTAGTTGTGATTGTGGCTCACATCTTCCTCTGGTTTTACGTCCAGTAACGGCTGAAACGCCTTCTATGAGTCGGGGATTTGCTTCCCATCCAGTTTTCTTATAAACTGGCAAACAGGGTCTTTTTAGTCAGATTCCCTAGACTATAACACTGCAATTCATCACGAAATTGTGTCCATAGATTAAGCAATTCACGCTGAACAAGTCCACAAGAATGTGACTCGAGAGTTAACAAAACATTATCCAGCGACTCATTACTCAAACCATTCTTAATAAATGAAAGTTTATCTTCTCTATTCCTGGACGCAAAACCTAATGAACGACAAGTCTGGTTACAATTCCATCTAGCACATTTATAACATACTTGTAACCTTTTCGCTCTTCGCCTCTTGGCGTAGTAGCTCTTTCCTAGACCAGGCATGTATTTTGCGAGATTAATGTCCGGCTCACCGGACAATCTCACCTTGGCTTCGATAAGCCATCGGATATCAGCAGGCACATTTAGGAGCATCAATGCCCAAAGTCTAGTCATCCGTACTTTATAAATTTTAAACACAGCATTTTGAGGAAGTGAAGGGAAATATTTACGAAGGTTCGACAGAAAGATATCGGCATCCATTGAAGAGGAGAAAAGGAAAAATATTACCAGTAATCCGTTTGAGTCTATTCTTCTCCAAGATATGCACGCTTCAAACCTTCAAGCAATGGCTTCAATTCTTGTTTCGGTGTTTCCTCAAGCTGTTGCACAAATGAGCACAAAGTACGAAATAATCAAATTAAACAAAAGAAACGAAAAGAAAAGAGCAGAAAAGAAACTAAAGACACATAAAAGAGATAAAAACACGAAAGCAAACAAAAGTCAAAAACAAGTACATAATATATATATATAATATATATATATATATATATATATATATAAAAATAACACAGATGGCAAAGAGAGATAAAACCTGATCAATTTGATGGCCTACGAAAGGAATCTCCTCGAGACACAAAAATCGATCATTATTACCTCATTTTATTTTTCTTTTCTTCTTTTTTTTATTTTTCAAAAACATTGGGTTGCCTCCCAATAAGCGCTTGGTTTAACGTCCTCAGCCCGACGTTGGTTCCATCATAGGAGGATCCAATCTCCGCTGTGCTTCACTAATGGGCATGGATCCTTCTTCTAACAAGATACGGTCCATGCATATGGCTGGGCCTTGGATGTTAGCAATCGTCCACGCAATAGCTATTTTGTGATCTGTAAGTATTCGGACGAGTTTCTCTTCTTGTATTCGTGCAAGGCCCATTTCCATTGTAACTGGCAAAGTATCATTCTCACCCAAGAATCCATGATTCAAATGATCTGGCAGTGACTTAAGCTCCAAGGTATTGGCTTTCGTCACAGAAGGAAGAAGTTTCTCATTAGATAAAGTAAATTGAATGTACGAAACATCATACCTATTTGTGGTTATTGCTATGGTCTCATCTAAGCTTGCCACAGCTTCCTCCATTTCTTTGCACACTTGTATCAAAATTCCTGACTCATTGGAATTTTCTGTCCCTATATGCTCACTAATAGCTACATCCAATCCATTCTTGCGAGTTAACTCAAAATATTGTTGTGGCAAAGAATCAACAACGTCAACTGCAAAAATAGAATGTAAGTCACTAGAGTACCTCATTGCCTCAAAAATATTGAAACATATCACTTTGCCATCAAACTTTATGATGAGAGTGCCATCATGAACATCAATCTTGGTTCTAACAGTTTTCGAGAATGGTCTCCCGAAAAGAATCGGAGTTGGATTAGGAGATGTCTCATCCTCTATTTCAAGGACATAAAAGTTTGCTGGGAAAACCAATTGATTCACCTGCACAAGCACATCTTCCACAACTCTTTTGGGATATGCATTAAAATGATCAGCAAACTGAATGGTAATACCAGTTTTCGCAAAAGGTCCAAGATTTAAAGAAGCATAAATAGAATATGGCATGACATTAATAGATGCTCCTAAATCTAACATAGCTCTTTCAAACTTGGTATTACCAATGGTGCATGGAATGATGAACGTACCTGGATCTTTGCATTTTGGAGGAATTTTTCTTTGCAATACAGCTGAAACATTTTCCCCCACACTTGCTTTCTCATTTCCCTTCAACTTTCTCTTGTTGGTGCATAACTCCTTGAGAAATTTTGTACAACAAGGTACTTGCTCAATAGCATCCAGAAGTGGTATATTTACCTCGATTTTGTGAGAAGTTTCCAGGATTTCTTGTTCTTGTTCCTCCTTCGATTGTGCAAATCTACTAGGAAAAAGTGGAGGAGAAACATATGAAGGAATGGGAGTTATAGGATTTACCTGAGAAGTCAGTGTTTTGTTCATGGTGGAAGTGGTGTCATCTCCTTCATCAGTTTGTGATTTCTTTGGTAGGACATCTAATTGCTCTCCATTTTGTAAAGTTATCGCACAAGAATTCTCTCTTGGATTGATCACTGTTTGACAAGATAATTCTTCTGAGCCTTGGCCCTCGAATTTGCTCATGCTAGTGGCCAATTGTCCCATTTGATTTGCCAGGTTTTTGATACTTGCCCCAATTTCCTGCTGGAATTGCATTGTGTTAGTGGCAAGTGCATTAACAATATCCTGGAGTGACATACCTGAGTTTTCTGAAGCTGGTTGTGGTACTGGTTGTGGCATTGGTGGTGGTTGCATTTGAAATGGTTGATGCACTCTAGGTTGATTGAAACCTTGTGGCCGATTTGGTATGGCATTTGGGGTGATTGGTTGATGATTCCAGTAATTAAAATTAGGGTGATCTCCCCATCCAGCATTATAAGTATTAGAGAAAGGATCATACCATTGCCTTGGTTGTCCTGGAAATCTACCCATGGCATTGGCCCGTTCCATATATTCTTCCTGTAAAGTTGGATACATGTCGATTGGATGCTCCATGATAGAATATACTCCACATGCATAAGATTTCTGCATATGTCCTACAGCCATGTTTTCCACAAGAGAGGTTAGCTCAGAAAGTTGTTATTCAATGTTCGGAGTGCTTACCTCATTTACTCTCCATGGTAGTTGTGGCTCAAATCTGCCACTGAATTGATGGAAGTTTACTGCCACGTCATCTAAACACAAACAATCAAAAAAGAAAAACAAACAAAAATATGAATCAATAATGAAAACAAAATAACAAATCGATTAGAAAATCAATCCCCGGCAACGGCGCCAAAAACTTGATGCGTTCGAAACTAGCAAGTATACTAGTCGCACAAGTAATAAAGTGATAAGTAAGATATCGTTCCCACGAGGATTGATTCTAATTGAATTTGTTATTTTCCAGCAACAATAAACTAAATAAGGGGGGTTTTGTTGAATGATTAACTAAATGAACTAAGAATACAAATGAAGAATAACAAAACAGAAAGTTAATTTGAGTGAAAAATCAATGAGAGAAATTGGTTAAGAGTTCATTCTCTGCCACAAGATATGAATTTGTGAATTAACATAGAATTGTAATCCAATTACAGCATTGAAGTTATCAACCGTAGATAACAACAAGCTCTGTTATCCCAATCTTTCCTTACTTTGTTGTTAAATAAAACAAGCTCTTTATTTAATCTCTATCCATTAAACAACCTAGAACAAGCTCTCTAAGTTTAATTCAATGGATGCATTACGATAAGAAAGATAGGTTGATCTAAGCAATAAACACACAAGCTCGGATTATTTAACTTAGGTTGTATTCTCCAATTGCAATCTCTGATCACAATTTTGCTACTAATGATTAGAAATTCAAGACAATTACGGATCAAGATTTCTAGTCTAGCAATAGACAATATCCAGATTATATTCAGTTGGCCACCCAAATACAATCCAGCAAGCAATCATAAGCATTAAACATGGGAAAATACAAGCAACTTCAATTAGAGAATTGGATAACAATTCCTTGCACAATCAACTCACAAAATCCATATCAAGGGCTTTGAAATCACCCTCAACCAATTCAGATTTAGTTACACATATTCAATCAGAATAACAAATACAATACAGAGAAATTCTAGAATTGAAAAGGAAAGAAAGAACTTAGCAAATTCTTTAAAAATCTTCTTTGTAGATGAATCTTCTTGGAATTGTAGTTCCTCCTCTTTCAAAATCTTCTTTCTCCTTCAAGAACTCCAAGGGATGAGAGAAATCCAGAAATGCAGCCTCCTCCCACGTTTTCCCCCTTCAAGTTATGAAAATAAAACCCTAAAATGTGTTTAAATACTCTGCTACAGTAACTGCTACAGTGTCCCGTATTATACATGCTACAGTGATTTGTGGAATTACATTTCTATACTTCTCACACTGTTTTGATTACAACTTTTGGTACACTGAATGGATTTATAAACCGTAAATTTCTCCAGAAAATAGACTTCGAGAGCTTTCCAACGGTATATAATATGTCATCGGGTTCATTGTATATCAATACAATTAAATCCGAGAAGATGGTTGACTAGCAGAGGTGAAAATGAAGGGTTTTACTCCATTTTTGTGCAAGTTGCTCCAAAACTCCTACAAACATCAAAACCACACAAAAACATAAAAATACCAAGGAATATAGCAAAGAAACATGGACGAATTGATATGAAAATGATATATAAATAGACACTTATCAATTACACAATACAACATAATGTCAGGCAATTTACTCAAGAAAGTTTAACAATTACACACTACATAATGATATCCATTCCAAGGTTACGTGCAATTTACACAAAACAGGAATAATATAATCGAAGAAAACGTATGAAAGAAGAAGTATCATGGTTGGCGTCGTGCACCTACAGCAACATCTAGGGGGACTAGATTGCGGCACGTTTGCCTACTATGCCCTTCCACACTTGCCACAAGCACGCGATGAGCTTGATTCACCAACAGAAGGGATTCGATTCCTTCTAGGCCGCCTGGCTGTTCTCCTCATCAATGATGGTAGTACTACTTTGCTACTATCATCTTCTGGAACCACCTAATCCTTGCTTACACCAACTGCAAAAACAGGCAAAGCATATGTATGAAGCATTCGTTCATTTGTGTACCATTGGGTATAGTAATCATGGCATGTGAGTAGGTTGATATGCTTGTAAATAGCTAATGCACGTGCACAAGGCAATTGGTCAAGATCAAACACCCTACACATGCAAGTCTAGGCACGTATGTCGATAACATTGACACAAACATTTTCATACACCTTATACGTAGTAAGTGAGTTGTTGCTAACTCTTATCTGATTACCCTCTTTCAAACAATCCTCTATCAATTTGTCAACCCAGGGAGTTAGATATAATTGTGAGTTAGCAGATATTTCCCTTTATTCATAAAACCATTTTTGAGGATTTGCCTGATAATAATATGCTAAGAGTGCAATTGGAAGGAACTGCGCGTTTCTTAGACAGCTATTTATAGACTCAGCAATATTGGTTGTCATTATGTTATACCATCTCCCAGGGAATTGGGAACGTAACCATTTCTCAACACCAACCTCCCGAAGATAGGCTACAGCTTGAGGAATTTATGATTCGATTGTACGCATATGATAGTTGAAATCACTATGATGATATGTTTACATAGCTTGAGTGAACATGCCTAATATATATAGTCTTATCCTTGAACTTGCCCTTCAAGTTTCCCTTAACATGATGGGTGCACAGGCCATGTAGTGCATTTGGGAAAAAGATATACACAACTCTTTCAATACTAGTATAACGGTCAAGAATTAACACTAAGTCTTCTACATTTCCAACTACCGATCATGCAACTATGTCATAAACCAATTCCAGGAATCGTCATTTTCAAAATGACCAACTCCGAATGTCAATGGGTATATTTGTTTATTTTCATCCATGCATGATACTAGAAACATTTTACCTCTATATTTTTCCTTTAGATGATAGCCATCTACTGCAACAACTACCCTAATAGATGTTGTAAGGCTTATAATAGAAGCCCCCAAACTCGTGAAAAAGTATTCGAAGTGATCATTCCCATCAGTTTCTAGAGTCGTTATTGTTTCATGATTTACCTTCTCAACCATGTAAAAATACCGTGGGAGAAGTGTGAATGATTCCTCATGAGATCCATGAAGTTTTTTGAAAGCTACCTCTTTTGCTCTCCATGTCTTGTGGTATGTGATTCTAACACCCAATGCCTTATGAGCATCAAACATAATGTCTCTGGGCCAATATATCCTAGATGCCTGAATGAATTTGCTCTTTATGTGTTTTCCAATAATAGTAGAAGTAGCTTATTTGTGGGTGCAGTCTAGCATGGAATATGTGTGCTGATTGTCAAACTTGCTCACTTGAAAGAGATTGGAATATGCTACCTTGGTTGCCCGAAGCTGCCACTTGTAATTTTCTACATGACATACGACCTCAAACCTGGTTGTGTTAGATATTTTCACCTTAAACTGAAAGTTGCATCATAATGCGAAATTTGATAACTTCTTACGAAGCTCGGTTTTGCTATTAAAAGTTTGACCGACAGTAACCTAAATTCAATCAACTATAAAAAATGTGGCATCATCATCAACTGTTGATGTCGAATGCAGAATAGGAGGCATCCACCTGAATTTGTTTACCCGATGCTCATCACTTTCAAGACCCAAATTGGTATCATTTGCTACAAAATCTACTCTTTGCTTAGCCTCTCTCGGCTCAGCCTCTCTCGGCTCAGCCTCTTGTCCTTCAGATGTAACAGGAGGGGTGGACTGAATAGAAGTAGGAAAGGTCAAAGGCACTTCTTGATTCAAATCATCTACAACCTCTATGTGACCATCAACATTATCATTTTCATTTAAATCGTCATTCAAGTTATGGCAAGATTCAAAAGCATGATCGACATTGTCATCATCATCATCATTGTCATCGTCATCGCCAACATCACCATCACCATCACTATGGGCATTGACTAAGCTCTCAAATTCTCTTAAGCTATCAAGGTGCCGAACTAGCCTTAATGGCAATGATTGGTTCAGTCTAGCATCTCCTGAAACACCAACGGATTGATTCTCTATATGTTCGGTAGATTGGTCAAAGTGAAGTCTGAATCCTTGATTAACTTGTTGTTGTGCACAAATAGGAGTACACCAATTTAATTGGTTGCTTCTCCTTGCTGAGCGAAACAGAGATAGTTGAGAGGAACTCCACCTCTTCCTTAATGGATCAGATTGTCAACTATTTGTTCTTTGCATGTCCTTATCTTTAACTGTGATGATTAGTGGTGTATATGACTGCTAGTCCTCCAAACTATGTTGTATGAAAAAAACAAACATCTTTATCAATCTCAATAGAGCTTGGCAATGGTAGGGGACCCTTGGAAGAGAATTGAACAGCTAAACTTATGTTTTTCGTACTCAGATCTTAACCCATTTCTGTAGTTAAACATCCCACCAACTCATTGTAACTAGTACACTTAAGAATTATCAAGGGCTTAGACCTCTCGCCCATGTACGCATAACCACCATTCTGTTGCATCTTCTAAGAACCATTGTACAAGATCAAAATGTGTAAAGTTTCCATCCTGCATGTAATAAACATCTCAAAAAACATCCCCCAATATAGAAATCATGCAAAAACTGCATACAAGTCAACGACATAACAAATCTGCCCATACGCTCGATGAGGCTCGACAAGAAATGTTGAGTAATGCGACACACGACGAAGCGCAACGTACGATAAACATTACCTCGACATGTGTTATCAAGTGCCGGTTACAATCGACACTAGACACTAGATAGCCGATGTCGAGTCCTGAGATACACCGTCATCGATTTCTGTCGGATGTGGAAGCTCAAGGCGATCTGCCAAGCATTGTCAAGCAACCTCATCGGTCATAATCCAACAATGTGTATCTTGTGTCAGACAAGTAGCTCGACATTCGATAATAACGAGGATATTGTCGAGTCGTCGTCTTCCTAAGACAACTATCCAATTTTTTACTGCAAATTTAAGTTTTTTTGCCACCTACAATACTAAGAACAATTCACCTAAGCTAGGTTCACTCTTTCCTAAGCTAATATCATGGTTTATTTTTTTTTCAAAAAATGGATCAACAACACAAAATGTATGAAATAAATTAAGAAAAAATCAGTTAGAACATATTTCTTATCTTTTATAGCTCAGATCTTCGAGATTATTGATATAAATGATGGAGACAGTGAGATTTTGAAATAATTTGAGCAAGATAAAGATATATAGCAGACTGATGCACAAGGAGGAGAAACAAACGAAGCAGAAAAGAAAAAAGCCAAACAAAGAGAAAATTATCTTATTTAAAGAAAATGAGTATTCGAGTAATTTATCAGAGTGGATATTCTTGTCAGAAGCCCCTAAAATTTTGGTCATTTTTCGAATTTTCCCTTTTGAGAAAACAACTTTGGCTGTCTCATTTCATCTCGTTTACAACAGGAGTGCGACACGGAGAGAGAAAGAACTGAGACTATGACATTTATCCTCTTTTACTTCAATTTATCCAAAGCTTCACGCCCACGATGATCGCTTGATCTCTCTCTCACAGTCATGGACTCGTCGCGCAAGCATCAGGTATCATCTGTCTCTTCGAATTCCGTCCAATTCAAATTAAAATCTTGGTCGAACATCATCAATTAGCAGTCTTAGTGAAAGAAATTTGAGTAATTGTTAGAATCTCTTGATTGATTGGTAAGGTGTCGTTGAGAGGAGCGAGTGCGAAGGAGATTTCGAGGGAAGCGCTTCTCGAGAAGGTTTCGCAGGAAAGGGAGCTACGTAACTATGCCAGACGAGCTACAGCCGCGTCAATCTTTATTCAGGTGATTTTTTTTTAATTTTATTGTTATAAATTTAATTCTTTGACAACTGAGATTATTTGCAGAATAAAGTTGTTGAATTTTGGTGAATTTCTGCTCAAAAAGCTTTTTTTTTTTTTGTTTAAGTTTAATCTACGACCAAATTCAATCATTTCGTGGAAGAAATATTTCTAGTTTATGAAGAACCTGAAAGAATGTAATGTTACTTTCAATTGAAGTAGCCTAGCCTTTTGGATGTCCTGTGTATAGACTTCAATTAGATAAAATAGCTAAATTTGTTTAAGTCCGCTGTAGAGCAAGCACCTCGTCAAGAATGTTAGTAAACACACACACCCACTAATAATTTATCGAGCTTATTGAGTGTCCATATTTCGACAAAAAGTCCTCTGTCAATCATTTCAAGTATTTGATATGACATGCTTGACAAACATTGTTGAACACTTGAGAAGTATTCCATATGGCAACTTGCAACTGCTTAGTTATTAAGCGGAAACTTGACTTATTCCAAGCAATTGGCTCTGCCACATTTTTGTTCTTCTAGTACTGAGGAATGGAGAACATATTTTTGTTTATGAAATAATAAAGGATTTTATATAAAATGATACATGGCGAGCTAACAAAGTGAATGTAACATGTCGCAATAGGAGAGCTATTGGTAAGAGATGAGAAAGTATATATAAGAGGCCATGGAGGAAAAATGAGGGCATCGAAATGAAGACTCCTCAAACTGGAGTCAAGCAGCATTGTTGTGAGAAAGCCAAGAAACTTATCCATGATATATACATCTTGGATCAATCTGGAGACATAACCATGAGCATGAGTATAAAATTTATGTCAAAACAGGTGCCATGTTCATTAATATTCATCAGTTAAGTGTAAAAGTTGAAAGAGAAGAACGGTCTATGGTTCACTAGACAAGTTCTGAACTAATATAAAGGCCTTCTTTGTAAATTAATTTTTTTATCTCATGAATCACTTCTAAGGAACTGAAAGGTGTTTATTATAAAGTGGGATAACGACACAGTTTCTTAAATTTTTCAGAGTGTCTGGAGGCGTTACAATGTGAAGAAGAAGGTGTCCATTCAGCTTCGAGATGAATGGGAAACCTTGTTGAATTGTGATGCGGGTTTAATAACAGCAACATGGATTTCCAGCACTGTTTTGAGACCTTTCCTTTTCTTTGTAACATGTTTATCGACTCAGCATCAGAAGATTGAAATCAGAGATGGCGACTGCATGCAGAAGTGCTTTAAAATTCTGTTGGAAAGCATAAATTCCAATGGTTTGCCTGTTTCTAAATCTTAGTTATTTTTCATTCTTTTATTTTGAAACTTGAATGAACTGTTTAAAGTTTGAAGTGCAAAATGTTAGCTGGACCAGAAGAAGCAGGCCTCCCAGAAAAAATTTGAATAGCAACAAAGATATGCTCTTAGGTTGGTTAATTGGTGAAAATAGGCTGTAAGTTATGGATTACAATTTGGTCAAGGGTGTGATAAGGTAAAATAAAAGGAGCAGCACAAAAGCACCAATGGACCATGACTAGAATCTATCAGTTATGAACATTAGCAGAATATCCCTAAAATCTAGAGATGATTAAATTTGAAGAGCAACAATCGTTTAACATGTGGATCAAAAGGAATTTTATATTTCTATGGATCAAACACAGTTTACTTTTTTGCAGCATTACACATATCAAGATTTATTTTATTTTATTTTTATTTTTATTTTTTGAAGTTTCAAATGGACAAAAGAAAAATTCCTTGTAATGGTCACTTGCTTCTTCCTTAAGTTATTATTTCATCTAAAGTTGGTTACTGTTACGGTCGCTAGACATCTAAGTTTTATTTGAACTCTTTGAAGAAAAAAACTAAAAACTGTAAATCTTGTCTTAGTTTTTACTTGTGGTGGGGATTTAGGTGATAGAATCATGAATACCTTAATTTCCTTCCCGCAACAAGAATGCTGAGGATAAAATAATGAGAGAGATAAGCAGTATAAAGAAACTAGCAAAGAAAACCTTTAAAACCATCAGCTACGGGTTGTCTGATCTGTTTAATTTCTTTGAAGAACCTGCTTTAAAGTGGTGCATTTTCTTCGTTTATCTTTACTCTATCATGTCCCTTTGGTAATAAGTGATTATTCATCTTATTTCTTGAAGTGTAGATTCAACGAAGAATTTTTGCTCCTTAGCAATGGGTACACTTGAAGAGAGAAGAACATGGACTTATCAAGCGAAGAAGCTCATTTCCCTCTGCTCATTTGTTCTTGCTGAGTGTGATAGATCTCATCCTGGGAATAAATGTATTGTTGTTCTCACCTCTATTGCTTTGCGTCTTATTGTTGTCTTGACTGATCTCAAAGGGTGGAAGAGTGTTACTAATGATACTCGTGAGGATGCAGACATGGCAGTAAAGGATTTAGTTCAGTTTATGGGAAGTTCTAATAGTGGTCTTTACATATCTATTAGAAGATACTTTAACAAATTAGATGTTACTTATTCTTCTCAAATAAACAGTATTGTTCAGACGGATGATAGATTCTTGATTACTGCAAGTGCAGTAACTCTAGCTCTAAGGCCATTTCATATGACGGACTTTACAGTTAGTAGCTCTGGCCTGGGCAGTGTGCAGATTGCAGCTGAGCAGTACTGCTTGTTTTTGTTGACAATTCCTTGGCTTCTTCAACGTCTACCAGCTGTTCTGTTACCTGCTTTGAAGCATAAGTCTGTTATGTCCCTGTGCTTCCAGAATTTGCTGGTAAGCTTCATTAAATTTGAACTGAAGCTCTGAGATTACTCAGTCTCATTAAAGTTTGTCTGACGGCTGCATGCGCTGCTTGTGGATATGCTCATCCGTATGCTTGCTATATGTTGGTGACTGATATGCCTTATTTCTGAAGCTGTGTTGGTGATGAGGCATGTCCTTTTGGGAGTTCTGCATTTTTTGACATGGTTCAACACTTCTTGGAAATAACTGTCAATGGAACTTATTAGAACTTTATATGGAAGTTTTAGATTAGAATAATTCTATTCTAGGTGTTAAATAATAAGTATTGATTGTAAGGGATTTTATTTTCTAGTTTACTTTGATTCTTCTACTATACATATGTAAGACTTCACATATCTATAACATACAACAATATTCACCATCTCTTCTCTCCTCATTTTCTCTCTTTAACATGGTATTTAGAGGTCATTAGAAATTTTTGCTTATGCAAAAATGAAGAAGAAGAAGAAGAAAAGAAAAGTTATCTCTCTTTTCTTTTAAGTCTTTAGTAGTCTTCAAAATTAAAAAAAGAAAAGAAAATAAAATAAAATCTTTTTCATTTCTATTTATCTCTAATGATTTTGTTTTCATAATAAATAAAAAATTGGTCTCTATTTCTTGTTCTGTTAAGTCCAAAAAAAAAAAAATTGCTCGTTCCTTTCTTTTGAAAAGTCTGGTATTCTTTCAAGCTCTCTCTTTGCGCCTCTTGTCATCACTGGCAGTGAAAGTCGTGTTTCTAGCATTCAAGGGGTCTTTTGAAATTTTTGAAAAGTTCTAGGTGTCTCAAAATTTTGAGTGTGGCGTTGAAAAGATAAAAAATCTCTCTAATCACGGGAAATGTTCCCCCTAGTTTAGCCAAATCGTCATAGTTTGTCCAAACTTCACTTTTATCTCAAATCTAGTCTCTTTATTGTTAAACGACTTCATCACCTCTAGCTAGTGGTAAAAGGCATCGCTACCCTTTCTGTCTTACTAGGATTCGTGGTCGATGATGTCTCCTTTTACTGTAAATTATCGTCTCTTATATTTTCGGTTTCATTCTCTTGTTGGTTAGGTCTCTTGTCTTGAAGTTTGAATGAGAGGGTTACCTCTTGTCAATCTTCCTGAAGCTTCATAACTGTTGTGAAGTTGATGACTCTAATGTTAAATTGTCGAAAAGAGTCATCAAATATCTATTTGTAATCTTTGTTTCTAAGTTGAGCTTTAAGAGTATCTATGCTCCAACTTGAAGCAGAGTGTTCCTTTATATGAAAGTTTTAGATTATAATAACTATATTCTAGTTGGTGAATGATATATATTGATTGTGAGTGATTTTAATTCCTAGTTTACTTAGATTCTTCTACTATTTATATGTTAAAAGAGAGAAAATAAAGAGAAAAGAGATGGTGAATATTGTTGTATGTTATTGGTATGTAAAGGCTTATATATATATAGTAAAAGAATCAAAATAAACTAGGAAATAAAATCACCCGCCATCAATACATATTATTCACAAACCTAGAATAGAATTATTATAATCTAAAACTTCCATATAAAGTTCTAAAAGACGTCATAGCATTAGTTGCCTAACAAGTTATTTAGCTTAACTTCCAAATCAAGATAGTGAAATTTATTATGAGCCTTTTACTGGTAAATCTTAGAACTACTATGGGAAATGAGAAGGTGATCTATTCTATTAATCAATTCCTATTTTGGCCTCAACATTTGTAAGATTTGAAAGCATGATAATATTCTTGAAATGATATTATGAACCATGGGTAAGGGCTTTTTTGCAAGTTAGTGCAGTAATGTCCTAGGGGTGCAGAGTTGGTACATTATGTATATAAATGAACACATTCAATCATTTTCAGTAACGTAAGATTTCTTTCAACAAGGTAATTTGCCTGTGTGTTGGTCCTGCAGTAATACCAGTCTTTTCGAGGGGATATTAGTGATATCTTCTATTAGTAATTCCAACTTTTTCATGTATTTCCTGTACAACTGTTTGATTCAAAACATTTGGAGACTTATCAAACTGTGGCAGGTGATGGCAGATTCTGAGAGATAAGATCTTGAAAGAGATGTTGGAAATGGATCAGTTGGATAAACACCATTCTCCCAAAGTAATTCCATCTTTTGGTTGGGCTCTTGCAAACGTTATAGGTCTATCTACAGGTAGCGAGAATGACTTTGTGGATCCTCTGGACTTTTCATCCTATGTCAAGGTTGTTATAACTCTTGCAGAGAATTTATTAGACAGGCTTGACAATATTGGATGGATAAAAAATGAGAGCCAAGATTTTCAAGATAATGTTGAAACTTCTGCTGCAAGCATTGGTGAAGTTTCAAATGGCAGTGAGACAACTTGTGGGTCCTTAAAGATCACTTACATGGATCTATTTAGACCTGTTTGTGAGCGGTGGCATCTTATAAAGCTTTTGGAAGTTGCAAAAAAAGTTGCTGGTTTTCATGGGGCTGAGAGACTGCCCGCAAAAAATTCAAAAAACATGTGGAAGTTGGAGTTGCTTGACGTTGCATATTATTACTCTTACATGCTTAGAGTATTTTCACTCTTCAATCCTGTGTTTGGTTCGTTGCCTGTTCTGAACTTGCTATCTTTTACTCCTGGCTATCTTGTTGATCTATGGGGACAACTGGAAAATTCCCTTTTCCCTGGACATGCTCATTCTGCTGAAGGTGATAATCTTTGCAAAAGTAGAAGTTCAGTAAACAAGAACAAGGGGATTTCAGAGAGAAAAGAAAAACAAACCAGTAAGGATGGCATTAACAAATTTGTTAATGCGCTGCATAAATTTACTAGCAAGTCACAGTTGGGGCTTAATAGTACAGATCCTTTTGTTCGTCAACCTAGGCCATGCCAGGTAGATGAAGAATCTTCTGATATTTGGGATATAGAACCTTTGAGGTGTGGTCCACAAGGAATTTCAAAAGACATGTCATGTCTGCTTCATCTGTTCTGTGCCACCTATTCACACCTGCTGCTAGTTCTTGATGACATAGAGTTCTATGAGAAACAGGTAAACTAGTCATATGTTTTTGTCGCCATTTGAAGTTGTAATGATATTTATTTTCATCATTTTGTGACATGATTTAGGTTCCGTTCACACTGGAGCAGCAACGAAAAATTGCATCAATGCTTAATAATCTGGTATATAATGGCTTGAAACAAAGTACTGGTCATCAGAGTAGGCCCCTTATGGATTCTGCAATCAGATGCTTGCATTTGATGTATGAAAGGGATTGCAGGCACCAGTTTTGCCCCCCTCTTTTGTGGGTTTCACCTGCTAGAGAAACCCGGCCTCCAATTCAAGTTGCTGCAAGAACTCATGAAGTTTTGTCAGCTAACATGAGATCAGACGATGCCTCCACTGGTCCATGCATTGATTCTGTTATCACCACCACTCCCCATGTCTATCCATTTGAAGAAAGGTTAGTTTGTAAACTTGACAACTTCAGCATCCTTCTATTGTTCTAACTCACCACACTCCTAGAATTGCAATATGAAAATATAATTGGTTAACATTTGAGTAGTTTCTTCTATGGATATTCATCATTAATATATTTGTTCTCTGAATCAGCCTTGGTGTAAATGGTCCCTAATGCATGAGGCAATGAGATCTCTTAGCTTCACTTTTAACAGCATCCATTTCCAATTATCAGTGGAGACATCTGATTGGCATATAATGATGTATTATAGACCTTGCTATCTATTGGCTATATATTACAAATTTTCTTTTTCAATCTTCTATAAAAGAATGTGTTGTAGCAAATGAGTAGACGATATCGCATAACTCAAAATCTAAACTTTTGATTATCTATAACTGGCTGTAACAGATAGTAGTGGATTGTGAAAGATGTATGGTTATGTATATAATAGTGGTATATAGCAGATTATTTTTTGGTATTAGTGTAGGGATGCGAGCAGTAGGGGTGGCAATTCGTGTTCGCAGGTTGTGTCGAGCTGTGACACGATAAAGATTGACCCAACACGAACACAACCCGTTTATTATTCGTGTCACTATGAAACGACACGAACATGACACGATTATTAAACGGGTAACACGACACGATATGCTAACACGAATAATAAACGGGTCGTAATCGTGTTAGACACGAACTCGTCCGGTCTAACACGATTAAGACACGTTTACATTATTGACACGACCCGATTGACACGATTATGACCCGTTAATATGATTATGACACGTTCCAGAATTAGATTTTCAGCTTTTGTTAAATGACAAAAATATCCTAAGTTTTAAAATTTATCAAGTTTTTAAAATTCTATTTTTATTTTAAAATTTGGATACATGTGGGGACTAAAATATCTAAAAAGTTTAGTATTTTTAAATTTAATATGTAATCGTGTAAATATTCGTGTTATCGTGTCAATCGTGTATAATATGTATTCGTGTTATTCGTGTTATTCGTGTCATAATCGTGTTCGTGTCAATTTTCATGTTAATCGTGTCAATCGTGTATACTATGTATTCGTGTTATTCGTATTACTCATGTCATAATCGTGTTCGTGTCATAATCGTGTTCGCGTGTTGAAAACTCTCAACCTGAACACGACACGATTAATAAACGGGTTGACATCTTCGACACGAACACGAAATGCCAAAACTCAAACCCGCTTAAACCAGTGTTGTGTCAAGTCGTGTTCGCGTGTCGTGTCAAAAATTAACACTCATAGTGAGCAGGTGTGTGCCTGTTATATGTATTCATGTGTGTATATGCAAATATATATGAGTTGTTAGTTGATTGTGTTGAGAGAGAGAGGTAGAAACGAATTTAAGAGAAATATTTTTGTGTGTATTCCATTGTAAATAGGTGTACATATATATAGCACAATAAGGGGAAATAAAATAGGAAAGAGAGAATCAAATATGTATCTAATAGGAATACAATCTAAATTTCTATATAGAGATTTAACACTCCCCCTCAAGTTGTAGTATAGATATTCTCGATGCCTAACTTAGAACATAGATGAAAAAAAACTTCTTTATGAACTGCCTTGGTAAAAAGATCTCCAATTTGGTCTTCAGACTTAACATAAAGAGTGATAATCTCTTCATTCATTACAGCCTCATGAAAAAAGTGACAATCTACTTCGATGTGTTTAGTTCTTTCATGAAAAACTAGATTGCTAGCAATATATGTTGCAGCCATATTATCACAAAACATTTTTAATGGCTTTTTTAAATCAATTCCAATCTCAATTAAGAAATTCTTGACCCACATAATCTCACATGTTGTATGAGCCATAGCACGATACTTTGCCTCTGAATTAGATCTCGTAACTGCATTTTGTTTCTTGCTTCTCCGAGTCACTAGATTGTTTTCTAAGAAGGTACAATATCTACTTGTGGACTTCCTATCAGTTTTGGATCCAGCCCAATCAACATCAGAATACCCAACAATTTCCAACTCTTTACCTTTCTTGTAAAGAATTCCTTTACCAACGAACTGTTTCAGATATCGTAGAATTCTACATACCGCTTCCCAATGGATCTTCTTTGGATTTTGTATATACTGACTAACTGCTCCCACTGTAAAAGTAATATAAGGTCTAGTGACAGTAAGATAAATCAACTCTCCCATAAGACTTTTATATCTTTTCTTATCTTCAAAATTTGGATTGCTGTCACCATCCAATATTACGTTAGGATCCATAGGGGTCTCTATTGGCTTAGATCCTAACATACCTGTCTCATCAAGTAAGTCTTGCACATACTTTCTCTGAGACAAAATGATACCTTCTTTATTCCTAAAAACTTCAATACCAAGAAAGTATCTGAGTTGTCCCAAGTCTTTTGTTTGAAAATGTGTTTTTAGATGTCTTTTCACTTCTCCTATGCCATTAGAATTACTTCCAGTCACAATGATATCATCTACATACACCACAAGTATAACAATATTTGATCTTGTATGTTTAACAAATACTGAGTGATCAGATTGACAACGGGAGAAGTTGATCGAAGCCAAAGCGCTACTCAATTTTTCAAACCAGACCCTAGGTGAATGCTTCAGATCATAAATAGCCTTCTGTAACTTACAAACATAGTTGGTTAACTCTCCCTGACCAACAAATCCAGGTGGTTGCTCCATATAAACCTCCTCGTGTAAATCACCATACAAGAAGGCATTTTTGACATCTAGCTGGAAGAGGGGCTAGCCAAAAAACTCAGCGAGGGAAATGAGAATACGAACTGAATTGATTCTGGCAACAGGAGAAAAAGTATCACCATAATCAACACCATAAGTTTAAGTGTACCCTTTAGCAACAAGACGGGCTTTTAAGCATTCAATAGTACCATCAGGATGATATTTGATAACAAAGACCCAACGACAATCAACCACTTCTTTACCGTCTGGTAATTTTTGTAACTATTGTACCACGATCACAGAGAGCTGACATCTCATTTTTCATAGCTTTCCTCCAGCCAGGATGAGCCAAAGCTTCCTGGTAATTTTTAGGAATAGAAACCACAGACAAACACAAAGCAAAGGAGCGAGTAGACAATGATAAGGCATTAAAGGAGACAAACTGAGAGATAGGATACCTCTGAGAATTTCTAGTATCTTTGTGAAGAGCAATAGGGAGATCAAGATCTGAATACTCATTTGTAGGAGGAGTCGGATCTGGAGTAGAAGCAGAAGCTTGAGTGACAAGCAGATCAGTGAGCGGTAAATCATCTTGTGTAGCACGCGATTGATGTGGTTTTCGCCTAGAATAAACTAAGAGCGGTGGAGTTGAGGGACACGGTAGAACTGACACCGGTATCGGAGGATCAACTAAATCAGTATCAAGTTTAGAACCACTCGATGAAAAATATGGTGTGGACTGAAAAAAGGTGATATCTGCACTAACAAAAGTTTTTCCCGAGCAAGGGTCAAGACATTTGTAATCTTTCTGAGTTCCAGAATACCCAAAAAAAATACATTTGGTGGACTGAGGAGACAGTTTATCAGAAATTCTATGAAGATGGACAAGACAAATACAACAAAAAATACAAGGAGGAAGAGGAAAAACAGGTTGATTAGGGAATAAGATGGAGTACAGAGACTGAAAATTCAAGACAGAAGAAGGAATCCGATTAATGAGATAACAGACGGTAAGTAAAGCTTTTCCCCAATATTTTTATGGGACTTTCATATGAAATAACAGAGTTCGAGCCACATCTAACAAATGTCTATTTTTTCGCTCAGCAACTCTATTTTGCTGAGGGGTGTAAGCACATGATGTTTGTTGTAAGATCCCATTAGTGCTATAAAAAGTAGATAACGAGGAAGAAGTATATTCTAAAGCATTATCAGAACGTAAAACTTTAATAGAAATACCAAACTGAGTCTTTATTTCATTGTAAAACATTTGAAACATACTAGGGACCTCAGATTGATCTTTTAACAAATACAACCAAGTAACCCTAGAATGATCATCCACAAAGGATACAAAATATTTAAACTTATGACTGTTGGTAACTCGACAAGGACCTCATACATCTGAGTGAACTAAATCAAACGGTTGGTCAGTAATTTTGTTGACTTGACTATGAAACGAAAAACGAGAATGTTTACCTAACTAACAAGACTCAAATTCAATTTGAGTTGGACTAGAAAAACTCATATGTTGAAGCAATTTATTTGAAGGGTGACCTAAACGACAATGTCATTGTTCTGGAGAGACAGAAGAAGCAAGAGCTGTATGAGAGGACGAAAGTGCTTTAAACAAGTGATAAACGCCATTCTTTTCATGCCCGCCACCAATTATCTTCCTCGTACCAAGATCTTGAAAAATACAATGGGATGGAAAAAAAGTGACTGAACAATTTAAATTATTAGTTAACTGGCTAACGGATAAAAGATTAACAGGAAATCTAGGAACATGTAACACCGAAGATAAATGAAAACTAGATGTACGAATGGTTTCAGACCTTTGTACTTGGGTTTTAGAACTATCAGCAAGAACGACTGATGACTGTTTGTTAGAAGGGATAAATAAACTAAAAAGAGAATTATTATCAGTCATGTGAGAAGAAGCTCCAGAGTCTATAATCCAATGATGTGGGTTCGAAGAAGAAAATAAGGCAGTGGACCTACCTGTTTGGACTGAAGAAGCGGAAGGCTCACCGGCTGGTTGACTTTCAGATTTTTGAGCAGACTGCGCAGAAGGTGGAGCATGAGAGTTAGATGAATTACCAACGGAAAGACGTTCCTCGGAGCTTTGATTTGCCCATTCAAGTTTTTCAAACTTATCCCAACACTTTTCTAAAGGTTTATTAAGTCTACCATAATAGGAACAAGGAACTCTTCCACCTCGACCTCTAACACGCCCTTTACTCCGTCCAGAAAAGGATCCTCTGTCTCGACTACCAGACACAACTAAGGCAGAGGCTTCCTGATTATGTTGAGAGGTAGGTAACCGTTGGAGTTGAGTATATGCAGTTTTAAGACTTGGGAGATCTTCTTAGTCAAGATACTATTCTTAGCACTTTGATAAATAGGATTTAAGCTAGACAGGAACTTAATAACAAATAATTCCTCTTGTTGTTTACGTAATGTCTCAACATCAGTAGTAATAGAATGATAAGAGTTAAATTCACCCATTAATCTTTCGATTTCTCCTAAATATTCACTTAATATTCTAGCACCTTGCTAACAAGAAAATAAAGTAAACATAAAAAATGTTAGAGACATTTTGAGAGCCGCCAAACCTGTCTTGAAGTGAATTCTACAACTCTTTGGTAGTATCAACCCACATCACAGTTGCTGCAAGTGATGGCTCCATACTGTTCCACAACCATGTAGCAATCAAATTGTTTTCCTGAATCCATTTAGCATGCTCCTTTGAATCAGACGATGGAGGATCTTGTGTAAGATAATTATGTTTCCTTTGGCCAATTAAATATTTGGTGACTGCTTTTGCCCATAACTTGTAATTGGAGTCATTCAATTTTACGGCTGTGATGGAACCACCAACTCCAGGAGAATTAGAGGACAGTTGAGAAGCCATGGAAACCTCAAACACAATTTTCAATCAGATTTAGGTGAGACTTCAGTTTTCTGACGATCAGAAAATTCTTCCAGTGGAAAAATTTTCTGGCAGATTTT